>JAADWH010000518.1:0-20207 GCA_023335995.1 Globisporangium nagaii
CATGAACGAAAACTGCTACCAAAACGCGTGCGATAAAGAGCCAATGGTAATGCGAATCTCACCCGAAAATCTCAAAGTGATTGGCCAAAAATTGACTTCAAAACAGTAAAAAGCGTCCTCGATGCCCCCGCCCACTGTGAAGATACCTCCTCTGAGAAATCATCGTGAACTGATCCCGAGCCAAAAAGACAGAGAAATAGGTCACTACGATCTCCCTAGGGGCAGGGTTAGCGTAGTGACTAGTTTCTCTATATTAAGAGTATCGGAATCAGTTCACAATCACTTATCCTCGGTGTCGTTAAACCCGGGAGAGCGCTGCAATTCACTCGAATCCGCGCTTTTCGACCAGAACGTCCGTCAACGCAGGTCGTCACTAAAGCGCGACTCAATCCTGAATCGATCGCTCAATCGAGTGGCCGGCTGAACGACTCGGAAAAAAGCGGCTGAAAGCTCTGGACGACCTCGATCGCGATCATGCCAGCCGCGCTGCTCAAGCTCTCCGCCGCGACGTCCGCCAAGCAGGGCGCCGCGCTCGCCCGTGCGGTACGTTCTCGTCACCTCTATCACTGTTGTCTCTGTGCGTATCCGCACAGCGCTGGTGCTGTCGCCGCAGTCCTGCGGAGTCTAACGCAGCGCTTGCATCTGCTCTCGCGCCATTGCCACGCGACAAACACACTACAGGCGTCGACCCAGGCCGCGGTCGCGAACGCCGACGGCGCGTACTCGTTCGTCAAGTCGCGCACCGCGTACCGCGCGGAGGTCGCCACGTTGCGCAAGGAGTTCATCGTGGAGGTCGCGCGCCGCAAGGAGAAGCTCGCGCGTGATGCCGAGTACGTGTCCTTGTTTCTGTGCCGCGTTGCCTCTTGTCTGCTGTAAGGAAGGAATGGCCATGATGACCGCCGTGCTGACGTGGCTGCTGACTCGCTACCGCAGAGCCCAGCGCCTGAAGATCATGAAGGAGAAGGCCGCGCGCTTGGAGATCAAGCGCCAGCAGCAGGCGATCCGCGCGCAGGAGGTGGCGCGCGAGAAGGCGCTCCACGAGGAGAAAGTGCGCCAGTACTTTGAGGAGAAGGTGCTTGTGCGCGAGGAGCGCAACGCCGAGGTCGAGCGCCGTCGCGAGGCGCTGCTGGCGTCGCTGCGCCAGCAGTCGGGCTCGTGGATCACAGCAGCGAACTTTGAGGAGAAGCTCAAGGAGGACGTGTTCATCTACTCGCCGCACCAGATCTCGGCGCGCAGCGCGTTTGACCCGAGCAGCACGACCGGCAGCGCCATGTCGTGGTTAGAGAAGCTCCAGCGCATGAAGCCGGCGGGCATGAAGGCGGCCGAGGACGACGCCGCCGCTGGTGCTGCTGCGGACGCGGAAGACAAGCCGAAGAAGGACGAGTAGGCGGAGCGAGGCACCCCAGATCACGGAGCCTATTACATTAGAGGAAGGAGTCCAGTCAGCCAGTCACGACCATAAACTCCCCAACGTTGCTTCTTCACGCGGTAACTCTCTTTCTCTCTCTCTCTGCTTTGCATCGCTGCTCGCTGTGCATGATATCCATGGCGCCATTGTCGTTGTTCGAGCGCTGTCGTGTCCTAGATCCATCCAAAGAAGAGCGCGCTGAAGAGCCCGAGCAGCGCCGCCAGGTTGAGCGCCGGTACGAACGGGTACTCGTACATCTGCTTGCTCATGATGAAGAGGTAGAGCGTCGCGAACGTGATCGCGAGCACCAGATGCAGCCACGGGAATGACGCGGCGCTCGCGGTCTTGGCCGTCCACTCGCGCGCCTCCTGCTCTCGCTGCGCCTTGAGCTGCGACTCGACGGCTTCGTGCCAGCTCTGCAACGCAAAGAAACATCAGCACGACACAGTCAGCACTCGTGAGCTCGTCAGCCAGAGAGAGCGCGTGCTAGACATAGAGCGGCGTTCGCGTTACCCTCAGCAGCGCCTCGTTCGTGGTCTCCTGGCGGATGCTGGCGAACAATCCTTCCAGCAGGTGCGGAAAGTCGGCTCGGAAGCGATCGAACGCCGGCTCGGCCGTCACGACCTGCAGGTTCGACTGCAGGAACGCCAGCGCCACCTGCTTCAAGTGGGACGCACTGACCAAGTCGGCGACAGCGAGCACCTCGAGGCAGTTGGCGAGGTTCACGCGCACGGCGTGCTCGCAGAGCCGCTTCCAGCGCACGAGACCGTACTTGTCGGCTGCGATGAGATCTTCCAGCAGTTGCTCCGCGCCGTCGCCGGGCTCGTCGCTACTGTCGTCGCCGGCGCCGGGTAGTCTCTGGCTGTGTCCATGCGGGGCTGTCGGCAGTGCGACGTGGTCGTTGTAGATGAAGTTGAGCACGCGCAGCATGGCCGCGTGCGACTCGTCCACCTCCACCACTTGCTTCGACGACGAGCTCCTCAGCTGCTGCTGGCAGTCGAGCTTCCGTTGGAACCCCAGCAGCGCGCGAAAGTACTCGCTTCGCGCGACCAGCACGCAGCGATGCACGTCGATCTCTCTCTCGCCTTCGACGAGAAGCGTCAGATCCGACCACGCGGAGTCTCCGAATGCGAACTGGAGGTCGACGTTCAAGTTCCGCTCGCCGTGCTGCGATCCCGCGTCGAGTCCGTCGAGCGGAAACACCGCAGCCGTCCCTCCGAGGAGAGATGCCGACGACGCCGCCTCAGCCAGCGAGTCGCGACAGAGCTTCTCGAGACTCTGTAGTCTGTAGAGCTGAGCTGCTCGCAGCACGTCGCGGATGAGATACGACTGCGGGTCGAGCATGAGCGAGAAGTTGTCCGTGTAGATGAACTCGAGCAGCACTTTCGCGACGTCGTAGCGAAGCTGTGGGATCAGCAGCTCCATGATGGCTGTGTCAGCACTGAGCTCCTCGCCTTTTCCGAGTGATGACTGTGGTGGCGGTGGCGTGGCGTTGCTCCGCTGCTCGTTCAGGATGAGATCTCGCAGCACGTCGCTGCGCCTCGCGAGCAGCAGCTTGTGCGCAAAGAGCCGCTTGCCCGAAGCCAGCAGCACGATGTCTGTCCCTAGATGTGCGGTCACCTGATGGTACTCGCTGCGATCCAGGCTCTCGTGCTCGCCTGAGAGCAGCGTGCACTGCTGGTACAGACTCTGCATGGACCGAGCGAGAAACGACCCCGAAGTGAACATGATCACGAGATCCCCTCCACACACGACGTGCTCGACGATCTCCGAGCCGATCTCTGTCTCCATGGATCCCTCGCTGTTGCTGCCATCGCTCTGATCAGGATCAGCTGAGCGCACGAGGTTCGGCAGACTCGAGAAGCCGTTGCCTTCGCCCCAGAGGTACAAGTCGCCGTCAAGGGAGACTGCAGCCGCGTGCTGGAGCCCGGCGCTGAGCTTCTGGATCGGGATTCCCCCGTTGCCGAACGACGGTACGAGCTGAGGACGCATCCAGTTGAGCTGCGGCAGCGGTGGCGCAACCATCTCCGAGCCGTTCGGCGCCATCACCGACTGCTGCTGCTGCTGCTTGAGAAGCCGGAAGTGCCGCTGGAGGATCATCTCAGTCACGACTGCGGTTTTCCTGATGGACGAGCCATTCCCCTGGCCGAGGACAGCGCTGCCACATCCTCCCCACGTCCACACTTGGCCGTGCTCGTCCAGCGCCATGCTCCAGTTCTCGCCGGCAGCCACGTCTCGCCATCTCGAGCGGCGCTCGCTCGCGATCGCGATTTGCATCGGTGCCAGCGCGTCTCGTGCCGTCCCGTGACCCAGCTGGCCGTGGCTGCCGCGACCCCACGTCACGATCTCGCCATCCCGTGTCAGCCCGACGCAGTGCGCTTCTCCACACGACACCTTCGCGAGCAGCCAGGCATCGCTGCTCCTCTGACTCGCAGTACTACTGCCTCCTCCTGATCCTGTGAGCTGCTTCGGACTGAGCTGGAAAGACTGGAACTGTCGGCGCCGACCGTACTTCCGCGAGCTCTGGCTCAGAATCGGGATCCTGCCCAGCCCGAGGCGGCCGTCGCTCCACTTGCCCCATGCAAACACGTGCCCAGTCTCCGCCAATGCGATGCAAAAGCCGCCGCCACACGAAACGGACTGGATCGCCGGTGCTGTCGCATTGCTCACCTCACCATCAGCGTCTTCAATAGGAGGCAGCTGGATCAGCTGAGGCTCCGCGTGGCTGCGGATAGATCGGTTGCCCAGCGCGACGCCCGCGCCCCACGTGTACACGCTGCCATCCGTCGTCACAGCTGCCGAGTGAGCGCCTGCCATCGGGTCTCCTCCGCAGGCGATGTTTCTGATCGTGATGAGTCCGTCGAAGAAAAATGTCAGCAGCCTCGGCGAACGCACGGCGCGATGCGTGCCTTCAAAGCCCATGCCGAGCGCGCCGTCGACCGAGAGCCCGAACGCAAACACCATCCCGAGGTCGTTTAGCAGCAGCGCGTGGAAGCGGCTGCATGCTGCCTGGACGACTCGCATCCGAGGAAATGGCTGCTAAACGAAGGTGCAGCAGCGAGAGTAGGCGATTCGAGGCTTAGCAGTGGTAGCGAGGCGATGAGTTGTCATAAACGTACCGTGTGGATACTGAGCTTGGTGAATGCTTGGTGCTGTTCACTGGCGCTCGCAGCACTTGATGCCTCGTCGTGGAAGCCGCCGCGAACGTACACCTTGAGGAGCTCCGGCAGCTCTCGCTGGAACTGATCCTGTGAGTAGCGCGCCTCTCGATGCTCAAATGCTCCCGTGCTTGACGTCTCCGGCGTCTCTTGTGGCTCTTTACGTGAGTCTGGCGAGACGCTTGTCGAGCGCCGCATCAAACGCACACTCGCAGTCGACGCGATTGCTGCATCTGCATCCTCAGCGTCGTACTCGGACTTTGCCAGGAAGAGACTGTGCTGGAGCGTCGCCGAGACCAGCGGACCTTCAAGGATCTCGTCGCTCTGCTGCTTGCTCTGCACTCGGAAGAGCGACTCGATCGTAACGAGCACCTGTAGCCCCCACTGGTAGCCACACTCTGCCTCCTTGACGCAGATCTACGCAGAAAACAAGGCTCAGATCATAAACGCATTGAGTGTGTTCAAAGGAGAGTGCGACGCACCTGAGCGACTTGATTGCTGCCCTGCTGCCAGTGAACTCCACCAACCTGGTTGTCGTTGACTGCACGCTCGTGGAAGAACGAGCGCATCGCGTGGAGTGTGGTGGCGTTCTGAGCTATCACGACACGAGTGACTCTGTCCACGAGCGCGGCAGCTTTTGACGCCGGCAGCAGCTGGTCCTGCGCGTCCAGTTGGCTGCGTAGCCGCGCCACAAAGTGCTCAAGCGGCACGTTTGCATCCAGCTCGGCAGCAGAGACGCGCTCGCGTTGCGTATTCGCCGTCCACTCGGCAGCTTCTGCGGTGGCGAAGTGGAACGCCACGTGTCTCGTTAGCCGCGCAAATCGGTCTCGCTCGAGCTCTGGGAGGGTGCTGGTGTCAGATCGGATACTGTTGATCTCGTCTCCGCACCATGGCTCAGTGGTCAGTCGGAGTGCCGACGCGTGGTCGACAGCCGCAGTCAATGCGCTCTCGATCGCCTATTTCGTCACTGTGTTAGTCATAGCCTCGTGGACTCTGCTGAGAGCGTTTCAACGCCGCGCAACAAGCTGAGAGCACACGTACTCTGAAGTAGTCCTGGATCGATGCGTACCCGGCATGTAGCTCTTCGCGGCTCGGGTTGTCATCGTTGTCCGCGTTGTTGTCCTTCTGGCCGCCAACGTGCTCGCTCGCGTCCACGAACTCGTCGTCCTCCCTCTTGTCCGCGTCCGTCGGGCTGTCGGCTGCAGCAGCGCACATGTGCTGCAGGATTTCGTCGAGCCGCTGCGTCGCCTGCTTCATGTCCTGCAGCGCTGCGTCCGCGTCGAGCGCCGGTCGATCGCGCCTCTCGTCCTGCGCCAGCGCCATCGTGAGTGTGCGATGCGTTCTTTGTGCATCAGCACGCCACGACGCTTCGAACTCCAAGCCGATCCAAGCCGAGTCGAGCCGGTTTTATCTGAGCTGCTTTGAGCCGAGCCGAGTTTTATCTTGAGCCAAGCCGTTGTTTATTTGGAGCATCCGGCTCGGCTTGTTTGATGAGCCGAGCCGAGGAAGAGCAGATCGACCTGTGTAAGTCGGCATTCTATTGAGACAGGTTTCGAAGCATCCTTGGACATTTCACCACAATAACTCACACAAAGCCACGTGGAAAAAACGGGTTACGAACACACGCGACCAGGAGCTCTCGACGGCGCGTGGACTGACGCCGCAGACACAGATCGCAGATCGCAGCCTGACCAGTGCAGGTGCACCGCCGCCGTCTTCGCTGCATCCTGAGCTTGCGGACGAGCCCTCTGTCGCCACACTTGGAGCAGAAGTAGACGAGATACGCGCGAAGAACCGGGCAGAGTGTGAACCGACATCGCGAACTATGGCTCGCTGGAAGGTGACAGCAGTCGCAACGGCGCTCGTCGCGACACACATGCTCGCCAGTGCGGATGTTCAGATCGATGGTAGCACCAGCACCAGCACCAGCACCAACAACGACGCACCACCGATCCAAGAGGAAACCACCGAGCCCGCGACAGCCACAGCATCATCGCCACCATCGTCCAATAATGATGTCCACGACGAGCAGCAAGCACCGATGGAGAGCAATGGCTTTGTCTCGTGGGAAATGCTCGGCAACGATCTTGCTGCCGACTCGATTTGGACGCAGGCGCTCGAGTACGGCGAGCCAGAAGCGGAAACAACAGCAGAAGCAGGCGAGGATGTCGTAGAGCTGGCGCGTGGAGAGCGGGCGAGTGGCGACAGCGAGCAGCTACAGCAGGCAGAAGAGCAGCTCCGGTCCGCTCTCGAGGCGCTGCTCGCACAGGTCCAGGAGCAAGCGAGCGACCCGTCTGCACCGCAGCTGAGCATCGACGTGAAGACGGTCGAGCAGCTGGAGCAGCTGGCTCAGGAGGCGGTGACCGCGACGACAGCGGAGCACAGTGCGCTCGAGAGCCTGTTCGGTGACGAGATATTCGCCGACAAGTACGACGACAGCAGCGACTTGGCAGATCTTTCGGAGCTCGCAGATCAGATTCTGGACGAGCTGGAAGAGGCGGCTGCCAATGGTGGCGGTGGTGGTGGTGATGCGAGCGCCACCGAGCCGGAGCTCACGGAGGAGTTCCTGGATCTCGAGAAGCGCATCAGCCGCGAAGGGTTCACGGACGAGCTCGTCTCACAGATGCAATCACTCGCGACGGAGCAGCAGGACGTGTATGCGAAGGAGACGCTCGCGTACATGGCGCTCTTCGAGCCGTCCTCGACAGTCGGCAACTTCACGCAGGCGTTCGTCGATCTGCGCAGCGCCGCGGACGCGGGCGTCGTGTCTGCGATCAGTACGCTCGCGTTGCTCAACCTGGTGGACTTTGGCGTGCCTCGCAAGGCTTCGACTACCGCGCACGAGCGCCATCAAGCAGCGCAGTCGGTGCTCATAGTGCAAGCTGCGAGTCGCGACCTGGCTGCGTCGCTCGCTGTCGGGTATCGGTATCTGAGCGGGACGATGATCGCGCCCCCAAGAGACAAGGAGTACGACTGCGCCTCTGCTGTGATGTACTACCACCGATGCGCCGAGTCCAACATCAAGACGCTGGCAGACCAGGGCGGCGAGAAGCCGCACCAGATCGTCGAGCGCCTGTCGGAAGAGTGGATCCCGAGCTCGTCGTTTGTCGACGAGAACAACCACGTGGACCCGGCGCAGCGCCTCGAGTACTACCGCACGATCGCAACCGACCCAGCTGACCCGCAGTGGATCGAGGCGACGGAGCACATCGGTCTGGCGTACATGCACGGTGACGACGCCGCGGGCGTCGAGCAGAACCAGCCGCTCGCCGCGCAGTACTTCCAGCGAGTAGCAGACGCCGGCGACGCGCACGCGCAGGCGAACTACGGGCTCATCCTGGCAAACGGTCTCGGCGTCCCGCAGAACAACGCGAGCGCGTTCTCGTACTTCCGCTCGGCAGCCGATCAGGACAACGCGTACGCGCACTACGGACTCGGCGCCATGTACTTTGTCGGCAGCGCCCCCGTGGAGAAGAACGAGACGCTGGCGGTGCTCTACTTTGAGAAGGCGGCCGAGCTGGGCTACAACGAGGCGCACACGTACCTGGGGTCGGCATACCTGCACGGGCGAGGCGTGGAAGTGAATGGCTCCAAGGCGTTCGAGCACTTCTTGATCGCAGCAGAGACCAAGTCGAGCCAGGCGCTGTTCAACCTGGCGGTCGTGCAGTATCGCGGCGTCGGGACGCCAAAGTCCTGCGAGCTGGCCGTGCACAACTTCCGCATGGTGGCACTGCACCCGGATGTGCTCGCCGATCTACCGTTCTCGCTCGGCAAGGGCTACGAATGCTACCAGAAGCGCGACTACCTGCGCGCGTACCTCAACTACCGCCTCGTGGCCGAGTTTGGCGACGAAGACGCGCAGATCAACGCTGCGTACCTGCTCGAAAACTTTGGCGACGCGATCTTCCCACAGCAACAGCAGCAGTCTGGTGAAGATGGTGTGCGCGAGGCGTCGATCCCGTGGATGGGCTTGACGAAGACGCCGCTCGCGGAAGCCTATCGCATGTACTCGCACGCCGCGAACCTAAACGACACGGAGGGGATCCGGAAGACGGCGATGTGCTTCTACGACGAGTGGGGCGGTGTGTGCGAGCGGAACCGCTCGATCGCGCTCGAGCGCTACTCGCTCGCGGCGGAGCTGGGCGACTCGGAGGCGGCGTTCAACTGCGGACTCATGTACGCTCTGGGTGACGGCATCGGCCGTAGCTTGGAGACTGCGAAGGTGAGCGAGCGAGTTGCTGGCTTGCGTTGGGATCTCTTCAACCATTGCTGTGCTAACATTTTTTTCTCGCTGTCGTTGGTTTGCAGACGTACTACGCGCAGTGCAGCGACGCCGAGTTCCCAGCCAACGTGCCCTGCGCGATCGCGCTCGCAGTGCTCGAGACGATCCTCACGCTCCAGTCTGTAGCGCAGCAGTTGCTTGGCATCGGCCAGAGCTGAGTTGTGCTCATGTCGGAAGAAGTGTCTGCTTGTAAACTAAACGATCCGAGTGAGTGTCAAAGTTTCGCTATCGTCATCATCAACATGCAAATCTACTACAATGTACAACCAAGGCTCGCGCTCCTGCGTTCCAGCCGCCCATCGCCTAGCAGCAGCGGCATCGGCGTTGGCGTTGCGGAGGTTCGCCTCTCTTCGTTTTGTTTTTTGTGTCGCGCACAAGACGAAAGAAGGTTTCAAACCGTCTCGTACGCCTTGCCCTGCCACGAGCGCTTCTTCTTCTTGATACCCGTGGCATTCGCGGCGCGCAGGCTCGCGTGCAGGCGCGTCTTGCTGTCGTACCACTTACGCGCCTCGTCGAAGATTAGCACGCTCGACGCGATGCAGCAGATGTACACGAGGTCGCCCGCAGACAGCGCCTCCGTGTGGAACGTCGCTTGCAGCGGCGGGAAGTAGATCACAAGCAGCTGGCCGAGCTGCAACAGCATAGCAGAGGTGCATGGACAGATCGGTCAGACTGAGTCCACCGCGCAGAAAGCAAACACAGCAACAGACAAACGTACCAGAGACGCGCCGACCGCGTAGGCGAAGAACGTGTTGGAGAAGAACCCGATCTCGAAGATCGACTTGTCGTCCGAGCGGCATGAAAGCGCGTTGAACATGTCGAACATGACGAACGTTGTGAAGCTCATGGTGCGGTCGCGCTTGCTCACCGTGCCGTCTGCGCCGAGCTCGTTGTAGAACACGTAGAGCGTGCCGGCGACGATGAAGCACGCAGAGGTGAGGATGCGCTTGATCATCGGCCGCGTGATGATGCTCGCGTCTTTGGCGCGCGGCCCTTCCTTCATCACGTCGCGGTCCACGGGCTCGACGCCGAGACTCTGCGCCGGCGGACCGTCCATGATGATGTTGATCCACAGGATCTGCATCGCGTTGAGCGGCGATGGCAGGTTGAACAGCGTCGAGATCGCGATGAGGCACAGCGCCGAGATGCTCGTGCTCAGCTGGAAGCGCAGGAAGTGCTTGATGTTGTGGTAGATCGACTTGCCTTCCTCCATGGCGCACAGGATCGTGCCAAAGTTGTCGTCGAGCAGGATCATGTCGGACGCCTCCTTCGACACGTCCGTGCCGCTCGTGCCCATCGCGATGCCAATGTCCGCCGCCTTGAGCGCCGGCGCGTCGTTCACGCCGTCACCTGTCATCGCCACCTGCAGTCCCGCCTCCTGGAACGCGCGCACGATCTTGAGCTTGTGGCGCGGACACGTGCGGTAGAACACGCACGTCTTGAGGATGCGCTTCTCCAGCTCCATCATGTCCATCGCCTCGAGCTCAGTGCCCGACACCGCGATGTCGTCCGCCGAGTCGCTTTTCTCGTAGTCCTCGGCAGTGATAATGCCCACTTTCGTGGCGATCGCGATCGCAGTCTCGCGCGAGTCGCCCGTGAGCATCACAGTCTTGACGCCGCTCATGTGCAGCTCCATGATCGCCTTCTCGACTTCGGCGCGCGGCGGATCCGAGATGCCCACGAGCCCCGAGAAGACCATGCCGCGGTCCGAGTGGTCGCCGAACGCCAGCGCGAGCACACGTAGCCCGCGCGCCGCCATCTGCTGCGACTCGTGCTGGATGCGTTCGCGGTCGCCCGCCGTCATGTCCTTGAAACGCCCGCAGTTGTCCTCGATCTTGTCGCAGCGAGAGACAATCGCCTCGGTCATGCCCTTCAGATACCACTTGCGGAAGCCATTCTGCTCGCAGCACACCGCCATCCACTTCTTGTCCGAGCTGAACGGCACCTCACTCACGCGGTCGAAGTGGTCCATCACCTCTCGCGTAATGCCGACTTTCTGCGAGCACACGAGCACCGCGCCTTCCGTCGCCTGCCCGATCACTTCGCCGCTCTCCGAGATCACCGCGTTGTTGCACAGCGCGCCGGCGAGCAGGCAGTGGTACACGTGCGGGTGGCTGCTCTCGGTCACGGGCTCGCCGCGCATTGTCACGTGGCTCTGGATGCCTGCTGAAGCCGCGACGACCCCGCTGCCGTTGCCGCGGCCGCCGCCGCTGGCCTTGGTCGCTCGCTTCCCGATGCCGTTCACCTCCGCGTACACGCTCTCGAACGGCACGAACACCTCGATCACCTCCATCTTGTTCGTCGTGATCGTGCCGGTCTTGTCCGCGCAGATGACGTTGATGCAGCCGAGCGCCTCGACGGCCGGCAGCTTCTTCACGATCGCGTGGCGCTTGGCCATCTTCATCACGCCGAACGCGAGCGTGACCGTGACGCAGATCGGCAGCCCCTCGGGGATCGCCGCGACCGCGAGCGATACGCCGATCTGCAGCATCGAGAGCAGCCCCTTGCCCTGCAGGATGCCGATCATCACGATCACCGCGATCACGCCGATCGAGAACATCGACAGGTGCTTCCCGAGCGTGTCCATGCTGTTCTGCAGCGGCGTCTTGCGCTCCTCCACGGTGTGCATCACGTCGAAGACGAGTCCGAACTCGGTCTTCGAGCCCGTGCCGAACACCACGGCGCGGCCGCGGCCGGCGCGCACAAGCGTGCCCATGTACACAATGTTCTTGCGCTCGGCGATCGGGTGCAGGTGTCCGTTCTCGATCGCCGCCGTGTGCTTCACGACCGGCAGCGTCTCGCCCGTCAGGTTCGACTCGTCCACCTCCAGGTCGATCGCCTCAATCAGCCGCGCGTCCGCCGGGATGCGGTCGCCCACGTTCACGAGCACGATGTCGCCCGGCACGAGCTCCTTCGCGAAGATGTCGGTGGTCACGCCGTCGCGCACGACGTGGCAGCGCGGCGGCACCAGCTCCTTTAGCGCCTCGAGCGTCTTCTCGGACCGGTACTCCTGCACGAACGCGACCGTGACGACGATCGTGATCGCCACGCAGATCGAGATCGCGTCGTCCGTGTGGCCCATCGCGACGCTCACGACGCCCGAGCCCATGAGCAGCATGATCAGCGGGTCCTTGAACTGCCCCAGGAACTTGAGCACAATCGATTCCTGCATTGCACAGCCCACACACGCGTGAGTCCGCTGTCGAGCAAGACGAGAAAGTCCATACACACCAAGCACGCACGCACCTCTTCTTCGGTCTCAAGCTCGTTGAAGCCGTACTCGCGCTGTCGCTCCTCCACGCTCAGCGGCGAGAGCCCGTAGTTCGGGTCCACGCCGAGCTCCCGCACAACGTCGTCGTGGTGGCGCGACGTCACCATGCTCATCGCGCTGCTGCTGCCGTCGTCGCCGCCCGAGCCAACGCCGCTGCCGCCGCCAAGCATCATCGACGGCGAGCTCTCGAGCGACGAGCTGGACGCCGTGCACGCATCGTCGTCGTCGTCGTCGACGCCCGCCGTATGGCTCGGACTGATCGCAATCTCGAGTGCGTGCCGGTCGCTGCCGTAGTTCGCGCGCTTGGCCGCGTCGATCACCACCGGAAGCGTCGCCATCCCAGTCTCGCTTGGCGGGTTCGTTCCTGGTCACTCGTGTCGCCCTCGCGTGTCTTCTTCTCTCGCTCGCTCGTCACGCCGCAGCAAAGCGCAGCAGCAGTCAAGAGCGCAGAGAATGGAGAGTGCGCGCGCGTGAGTGCGCTGCAGCCAGTCGGTCGTCTCGCGGCTCGTGGACGCGCCGTCGCCTTGCGTGGTCAGGGGGGAATCTTCGCCTCTGCTGCTGTCGCTCCTGCTTTTTGTGTTTTTTCCGCACAAACGCGATTCAGTCTGACTGGGAAAGCGAGACACTGGCAGTAGCCGCTGAAGCGGCTCTTTTTTGGACAGACTTTCAGCGAATCAGACGCAAGATTCGCCAGAGAGAGAGCCAGGATTGGAGGAAATGAAGTGGGATTACAGCGAATCAGAGCGTGGCGAATGGCACGTTCTCCAAAAACAAACCCACGCGAGCGAGCTGAAACGACGCGCTGCATGGGCGATCCCACATGCCGAACGAGGGGTCAGGCGCGAAACGACCGCGACTGCGCGGCGCGTCTTGAGTGGAAAGATCGCGCTCGCGTCGTGCGGCTGCGAGCGCGTCGCGAGCCGAAAGCTCGAGCACTCGCGCTGTGCGGTCGCCTTCCTTTGCTCTCCGGCGGCTGCGTGCGTGAGGCGTTGCTGTCGGCATCAGGTGCACGAGGCTCCACGAGGGCGCCTGGGTATCAAATAGCTGTCGGCTGTTAGGGTTCGCACTTCGATTGACGTTGCTCAGCCGTATCGCGAAAGCGCCTTTTGGTCCTCGCTCCGAAAGGACGCGGGGGTTCTGTTGCTGCCAATGCCATCTTTTTCTTTTTCTTTTCGCGATCTTTTGAAGCGGCGAGCACACATTTGCTCGCGATTAGTAACACCATCGCGTGCGGGTCACTGGTTGGCTGGTGGCGACGGGGACGGGGACGCGAAGATCCGAGAACCTCAATGGCAGCAGAGTTGATCACCATCGCAGTCTTCTTTCGCTGCGAGCTGGAGGCATCGACCTGTGACACACGAGCAATCACCAAAGGTACTGGAAAGCTGACAGAGTGCTGGCGCTTGCTCACCAGGAGCTCCTCGCATGAGCACGCGACGCCGTTCTGCCTCCGGATCATTCGCAGGAGCTCGGGATATCTTTTGATCAGCGAGGGGATAAAGTCAGTGAGCAGCCTGCTAGAATGCATCCCCTTTCATAGCGATGGGTCGCATTAGACAGGGCATCGAGTGTGACTGGAACATATGCTATTCGACAGGCTCTCAGATTGAAGTGGCGGAATGCATGCTATTTAAAGGGCTGCAGAACCGTCAGTCGAATGGATCCTCGAGAGTCTCAATGGCGCAGCAGCACAATGGCCATCCAGACGCAGACGCAGACGCCTCCGACCCGTTCGCGTCCGTCTTCCAGGCGCTCCGGAGCAGTCTCGCTGCTCAAGTCGCCACTCGCGCGCAGCAGCCTCCCGCTGGCGACGCAACGCGCGCGGCTGCGATCGCGCCATCTCCACCGCATCCGTTGAACGCCTGGCCACCTCCCAGCAATGGCAGTACGCAGCGCAGTCGTCTATCGAATCGCAGTTCATCGCCGTCACCAGCATCAGACGTGTTCCTGAGCGTCTTGGCCCAACGCGATGCCAGTGTGCGAGCCGCGGTGCTTCAGTCCGCCGACAGCAGCTACGCAGTCGCACGTATCCAAGAGCTCCGACGAAGGCGCAAGCAGACGCAGCGAAGGAAAGCGACGCGCATCCGAGAGCTGCAGGAGCAACAGCTGGCGATCGCGAGCGACCGCGACCGCGTGGTGCTTCAGACGCAGGCAAATGCGGCGAGGTATGCGCACTTTGCGCACCAGTCGTACGAGCGCTCGATCCAGCGGCTGCAGGTAGCGAGCGAACGGCTCTCCCACATCCTGTTTGCTGCAGATTGACTGAGTTGTTTGTGACCGACTATATATTGCATGTGTTGCTGTTTTCTACCAGACGCTGCTCTTCGAGTGCGTTGCGGAGATGAAGAAGGCGCTGGATCGCATCGACGGCGTCGCGGGCGAGAGCACAGACGCGTCCGAAAGTATGGTAATGCGCCGCTCGTCCCTACCACCCTTCACTGATAGGCGCTGAGCAGTGAATGGACGAACCGTCACTCACCGATAAAGCATACTCTGACGGATTGTCTCTCATGTGTGGACAAATGATCTGATCGTTCTCAGAGCCACGAGCGCACCAGGCAGTTCGCATGGGACGTGTTCTTCGCTCGCCTCCAGCACGATCTGAACGGAGTCGTGAGCTTTGCGCAGCTGTATCCGCACCAGAGAGGATCCGATGCTGAGTCTTCTTCGAGCCTGGCTGCTGCCTGGTCGTCTGCCGATAGCAATAGAGCAAGCGTGGTAGGCTCACATGGCAATCCTGGAACTGATGCCATCACGTCGATGATGCGCGACATGCTGGTTCGGAATGGTCCTGTGCTGGAAAGTGGACAGACGCTGCAGATCCAGAGGATCGTCGCTGTGCTACCGGCGACAACCTCAGCGAAGTCTCACACAGCAGCACCGACGGATGCTGCAAGCGGCAAGGGTAAGCCTTCGCTGCATTTCGGAGACTCTGAAGCGAGTGCGTGGACGGACATCGCTCGCTCGGCGATTCAGGCAGCCACCCCGCCGCCGCTATCAACCAGTACACGAAGATCGCATCGTCGGCTTCCCACTACGAAGTCCGTACCAACCGCATACTTGACAGGTTTGGGAGGCGAGACCTCAGAGATCCGACAACTCCCAACGAAGACGACGCTGCAGTTCCCTCGAACAGAGTGTGACGTTCCGCTGAGCTCAACGTGCATCAGCTGGTTGCTCCGGAGCTGCCACCACAACATCGAGTCTCGAAGCAGCGACTGGATACAGACGATCGACTCGAACGTTTACTTTGACTTGGAGGAGTACGAGCAGAACCTCTCGAAAGCGACGTTTGGAAGTGACCGAGCAACAGCAGACACCCACTTTGTCGCGGACAAAGCTGTCCTGGCGTCGGCTCGACGATCCCTGCACGATGTCAGCCTGATACTGGAGCACGCGAGGACTGGCGGTTCGACAGATCGGGACTCAGCTCGTTCACCCAAGCGACTCCAGATACTCTTCGCCCGACGAGACCAAAAGCGGACCGGCTCACCCAGTCCGAATGGGAACTGTCGTGAGTCCATGTTCGTGCGCGCGTCAGTGCTCCAGCTGTTGCAGACAGCGCATTACAGCGAAGCGTTCCTCGCCAGACTCTCTCCGAGCGACGTTGTCTTCCTTGAGCAGCTGTGCGATCGCGTTTGTCTCTGCTCTGTGCCTCCCTTTGTCAAGTGGCTTCCCAAGTCTCTAACCTCCCTTTTGTCTCCATGCCGTTCTTGTAGGTACCCGACATCTTTGTTTGGCGCCGGCGTTCTCTCGAATCTCTACGTACCGTATTTTGACGTGGATGCGGACGCGAACCCAGCCGCAGAACCTGAAGTCGTAGTTCCAGCCGCTTCGAGTCGCGCGATTGTGATGAAACCACTCGATGGGAAAGCGATCCACGAGCTGCTACTGGTCTACGTCGCCCGTGGAAAGCAAGGAAGCAGCGAGGTGTCATCAAAGGATACCAACCGGTTGGTCAGTCTGGCGCTCTCCGACTCGATCTCCGCGTTACTCCCCAACCAAAACGAGTGCTCAAAGCTCGCAGATGACGAAGAAGACGATCCAGAGAAGTCTTCGATGCTCCCAAGTGTCCGTCGATGCATTATCAAAAATCCAGGAAGTCTGTGGAGGCAAGGACGAGCAGTGAAGCGAACTGGAGCTACTGGATCTGAGAGCTCTGACCTCCAGACCATCAACGCGGCTGATTACCTGTATGTCGAGGTACGTGGCGCGTTCATCCAGCCTCCGCTGAGATCTGTGGCGTGGGTGGCGACGCTCATCGCGTTTACTTTTCTATCCACTACACAGTACCATGTGTCCCAGGTATCTCAGCACGAGTTGTGTCAGCGGCAAGAATCGAGAGCCGAAGACATGCAAACCCAGATCCAGCACATATTTGGCCGCGGCTGCTGCTGGCGCTCCTGCTTAGCCCCCGCTCAAGAGCCTCGCTCGCGCAACTCACCACAGCAAAGGCTTTGTGCATGGCACGGAGTGCTCAAGGTGCAACAGTGATGGTGATGATGACTATCTTGTAGACTCACACTCACGATATTCCATGGCGATTCAACTGCACCAGCAATTCCTGCGTCCGGATGAAGTCGAGCAGTACCTCCTCAGTCCAAGCGAGCTCAAGAACTGCAGTGCAGCGCTCGAGAGCTGCTCGAAAGCCGAGGCTGTGAAGCGGATCCTGCAGAAGTCCAGCTCACTGCTTGATGTGCGTCTAGGGATCGTATTCTCACGATCTGACTGGCACCAAAGGCTCCTACCTAACTGGCAGTCTTGTGCTCTTGTTTGCGCGTTGCTATTCTGTCGAAACAGGAGCTGACTTCTCGACAACTGGCGACGTCCATCGGGTCGTTCTTCGAGCACGTCAAGCTCTCGTTTTCCAACCACGCGTTTGAGAACCACGCGTTCGATGGCACTCACAGCCACCTGCACCAGGACTCAATCTCGAGCGAATCCCAAACGGATGAGCAAGTGGTGGGCGACCTCGAGGCGCTCGCAGAAGCGTTTGAGCAGATCCTGGCGCTCGAGCGCAGCAGCACGCGGGAGTTCCAGCGCCTCATTCGGCTGAGTTCGTCGTGTAGCACTGTCGCGTTTGGTCACGAGTCGGTTGTGAGCGTCCTGATCTGACTGTGGTAACTTGACATGTTTGTAGCGGTGTACCCTGGTGTGGACACCTCGACGATCCGCGACGCGTGCCTGGAGATCAAGGAGGTAGAGCTTGTTCACTCTCGCTGCAAAGACACCGGGTGAGCACCAGCTCGTGATTAACCCATTGCGTCTTACTGCAGTTTGACGCCGACATCCGCACGAACGACGAAGCGCTCATGCTCCGCCTCAGCGCGCGCAAGCTGCAGCTGATCCGCCACCGCCGCGAAGAGGAAGAGGCGCGCGTGACGATGCGCCTCGCACAATCGAGCTCGACATCGACGATCAGCCCTCATGCGCCAGCGTCCTTGCTGTCAGACAGCTCTGACAGAGCCATGATGCAGGCTCTGAGCTCGTCCTCGCCAGTGTACGGCGTCGTCCACGTGCTTCGCAAAGGTCGGAAGTCGCTCATGCAGCAGCAGCAGAAGGCGAAGCTGAGTCTGAACCAAGCTCACCGACCTCAGAGCGCGAGCAGCAGCAGCTCGCGCCTCGTCGACAAAACTGCTCTGAGCAGATCCGTCTCGGAGATCCTCCACCAGGCGCAGCAGTTCGAGCTCAAGCACCCGGTGAAGCGCGGTAGTAGCCTGTCAACAGCAGCAGCAAGCAAGGCACTCCCAGTCAAGCCACGCAGACGATGATCCAGGAGACACAGCAGAGCAGACAGGATCTCGAATCGCACGCTAAGCTCGATATCTGTGGCTCTATATTGATTATGCTTGGTGGCGTGCTGTCGTGGTAGCCAGCCCATCAATTTCTTGCCCACTCCGTGTAGGACTCCTAGGTGTATGTGTCCGGATCGTACAGAGAGTGCAGCAATAGTCCAGCGAGTGCAGCACCACTCAGCCATCTTGCGTACCTACTGGGTGTACGGGAGCGTGAGGTTGAGCCAGTCGCTGCGCTCAGAGATGAGGCGCGCGACTTCGACGAGGTGGCGCTCGTCCTCGACCGAGAAGCCGTTCTGCTTGGGGCAGTCGAGGTCGATCACCGCCACGACCTCCCCGTCGGCGTCGAACACCGGCACGACGATCTCGGACTCGGACGCGCCGTCGCACGCGATGTGGCCCTCGAACTGGTGCACGTCGGCGATGCGCTGCACAGTCTTGGTGCGCGCCGCGGCGCCGCACACGCCATTCTGGAGGCGGATGCGGGAGCACGCCGGCTTGCCCACGAACGGACCGAGGATGAGGATGCGCTCGTGGTCGGTCTCCTTCGGGTTCGCCAGCGGCCGGATGAAGTAGAAGCCCGCCCAGTTCACCGGTCGCTGCGCCGCCACGAACGCGTTCCAGATGATCGCCGCCACGTTGGCGCCGTTCGCGATGAAGTCGCGCTGGCCCGTCGTGAACGCGTCCACGTCGCCCAGGAGCTCCTTGTAGTCCACTGGCGCGAGGAAGTTGGGCAGCTGCTCCTCGCCAGGGCAGTCTGCAATACACACGAACCACATGCGCATGCGCGTCAGCAACATGGACAGGAACCAATGAGACGAGCGACAGTGCAAAAGCATACCAGGGCTCCAGCCAACGACGTCCAGCAGCGCCGTGATGCGGTCCTTGAGCTCGCCCTCGGCCGTCACCGTGACCACCTTGGCGCCGTCCTTGTACACCGCCAGGCTCGGCGCCGCGTCCGTCTCGGACGTTTGCACGAGCGTCTACAAAAAACACAGCAGCAGCAGCAGCAGCCACATACTCATCAGCAGCCGCACCATACACAGAGCCAGCCGCGTGCAGCTCGAATCGACAGAGACAGAGAACGTACGAGATCCGTGCGGCCGCGGAAGAGGAAGAGCAGCGGGGTGAGGAACGGCTTGGCCGCGTACTCTTGCGCCGCGTCGAACGTGAAGTGCACCAGCGGCTTGGACGCGTCGGCAGCGGTCGTCGCGAGCTGCTCGATCGGCGCGCTCGCAGGCGTGAAGCTCTCCACGAGGGACGAGAACGCGAAGGCCGACATGGCGAATGGAGCTGCTGCTGCTGCTGTTGCTGGTTGACGAACTGGGGAGCTACGCGGCGCGAGTGGTGTGCTGCTGCTGGCCACTTCGGAAGTGATGACCAGCGAGCGAGTGCTCGTTTTTGATTAGCGTGTCCCACAAAATCAAGTTCAACAGCTTGTTTGCTTTTCCGCCAGTGAGAGCGCGAGAAAGTGAGCAGGTGGCGTATTTACAGCCAATGGAAGCGGGAGTAGCGCCTGCGTAACTCGGGCAAATCGTGTTGATTGGACGCGTCACCTCCTGTCGACGACTGGCACAGATTCAGCCAGTCGCAGCTGGAGGAACGGAGGGAGTTTACGAAATCACTTCGCGAGGCGGACTGCCGCAACTCGACTTCCTCTTGACCAGTCTGTGCACGACAGATAGTTGTGGTGTCAGTGGCGTCGAAGCTGGCGCGACAGGGAACGCAGAGCCATCTACGCACGTGATGCATCTGTCTGAGCTGCGGCGGCAGCCTCCTGCTGGGCGAACTCGAACAACCGCTCGACGACCGACGCCATCCGAAGCCGCTGCGACGGCTCCTTCGCGCACATCGTCTCGACCAAGCGCTACTGGCTGTCGTCGCGCAGCACCTCCGGCCGCTTCGGGAGACTCGCCTTCCGCAGCACCTGGAAGCGCACTGTGACGTCCATCATGTATCCCCACGGGGGACTTCTCGTCACAGCCTCCAAGACGTACATCCCGAGCGAGTACACGTCGGACGCCAGCGTCGACGACTCGCCACGCAGGTACTCGTTCCGTCCGCAGTCACCGCGTCGACACTCGCTCCATGCTTCAACAAGAGTTCAGCAATGGCAGCCTTGCCAGCTGAGCACGCGGCCGTCAGTGGAGTCACTCCGTCTGGCCGAACCGCGTCGACGCTCGTCGTTGACTTTAGCAGCACATCCATCAAGTCTGCACTGTCGATATGGCACGCCATCATCAGCGCAGTCGTCCCATCAACAACTGGTATGGCGATGTCCGCGCCGTGCTTC
>JAADWH010000519.1:0-20191 GCA_023335995.1 Globisporangium nagaii
CGCACCGAGTCGGTGTGGACTCCCGTGCTGGAGAACCCGAGTCCGTACAAGAACCCGCTGTACCGTTCGACGAACCGCGTGCTGTATCCTCGCGCGAACCTGAAGCGCGTGGTGCTGTGGGACGCGATGTTCTTCCGCTGGGATCCCGAGAGCCATCCTGACTACATGGAGTACATGGAGCCAGCAGGCGACGACGACGACGGCTCGAACGGCAACAATGCGAATGCAGGTGTCAATTCGCCCCCGCTTGGTGCGATGCTGTCGACAGACTTGGACGACGAAGAAAAAGCGTTCCGGCTCGACATTGACGTGATCCATGACTACCACGACGACTTCCGGCACCGGATGGCTCTCTCAGACTGCTCCGACATGAGCGACGACGAGGACAACTTCGCGACGTCTCCCAGCTTGTCTGCCGTGTATTCCGCGTCGACGGTTTCGATGAACGAAACACCGCAAAGCATCATGACGGACTTTGCGCCGTCTGCGAGCCTCTACGAGCTGGACGACGAGTTCCTGGAGCGCTACCGCCGCGGGGCCGACGAGCGGACTCGCCAGCGTGCGCAGGGCCGCAACATCCGCGAGGCGCTGCAAGAAGCTCCCGACCAGAGCCGCATCAAGTACCTGGAGCAGCTGCTGAGCGAGAGCGTGGCGCGCGAGCTGCAGCTGGAAGCCGAGCTCGATTCGATGCACCACCGCATGGCGATGAGTCGTGCTCGCCAGGACAGCCAGGCAGGCGCATGAGTGGATAGCGACGCAGACATCTGGAGAGAGAGAGAGAGAGAGAGAGAGGAAGAGAGAGAGAGATGAATGCAGCAAGTAGCACGAGCATGTGAGTGAGTGACAGTAGTGATTGCATTTGAGAGAAGGAAGATCTGGTAGTTCGCTTTTGAGATAGATTCGTACAATATACACCACAGACACCACCCAGCGCCATCTCGTCTCGCAGGAGGCTCAAATAGAGCGCTCTCTTCACGCACACCGCAGCGAAATGGACGACGTGGAAGCGCTCATGGGCTTCTCCGCGTTTGGCGGCGGCGCCGCGAGCAAGCGCAGCAAGCGCCGCAAGTCCCAACAGCAGCACGCAGCACCACGCGCGGCTGCAGCGGTGTCGCGCTGGCCGCCAGCGCAAGTGGTTCCGGGCACAGAGCTGAGCGCGCAGCTCACGCGCTGCAACGCCAAGCGACTGGAGCATGGCGCGCACGGTGTCACATACCTGCTGAGCGGGCTGCCGAGAGGTGACGATGGGCAGGAGAGCGGCGCTGACGCGCTAGCGGCGCTGCTGCGCGACCCCGTAGCAGGTGCCGGTGACAGCCGCTTCAGTCGCGGTGCAGCGACGGCGAGACTGCTCCCAGCGCGCAGCTACGAGCTGCTCGACGAGCTGCAGCAAGTGAAGAACCGGTTCGTCGTGTGCATGCGTCTGAATACGCTGCCGCCGATGCATTGCGCTCATGCTCACACTCTTGCTTGTGTGTTGTGGCACTCTAGGTTTGATGTGCTGGACGGCGCCACGTTCCGCCGCGCGCGCAGTGCCGCCAATGCGTTCGAGGCGCTCGGCAGAGGACGCTTCCTCAACCGCTCGGCGATGAAGCTCGTCAACATGGACCACATCTTCCGGTGGACGGCGGCCACACCGGCTGGGGTTTCATCCGACAGCTCAGCCTTCACATTCGCGGACGTGTGCGGAGGTCCAGGCGGGTTCTCCGAGTACCTCCTGTGGAGACTGTCGACTCCATCGACAGCAGCAAGCCGCGCACGTCGAGTAGTGCGCGGCTACGGCATCTCGCTCAAGCACGAGGTCTGCGACTGGAAGCTCCCGCCACTTAGCGATCCTGGTAGTGACGACAGCGAGGCACCAGCGCACGCCAGCGACGATGTCTCGTTTGAGATCTCGTACGGAGCTGACGGCACGGGCGATCTCTACAGAATCGACAACGTTCGGCACTTTCGCGACCACGTGGTGCTGAAGAGCCATCCGAGCGGTGTGGATCTGGTCGTCGCAGACGGCGGCTTCCAGGATGCGCGCGATCAGCGAGACCAGGAGCAGGTGATGGCGCGACTCGTGGTCGCCGAGGCGCTCACGATGTTCTCGGTGCTGAGCGCGCGCGGCAGCTTTGTGTGCAAGACGTTCGAGCTCGCGACGCCCTTGATGCTGCAGCTCGTGTGGCTCCTGCACCAGTGTTTCGAGAAGATCGCTGTCGTCAAGCCAGTCGTAGGTGCCTGGCACTCGATTGAGTTGTATCGAAGAGTGGCTGGTTTGCTCACCTCTCGTTGCTCTGCTTGCTTGTGCTACTGCTATGCTAGACGAGTCGTCCAGCAAGCTCCGAGCGGTACATTGTCGCCATCAACCGCCGCGAGCGCTTGCCAACGGACGCGATCGTCCGCGCGCTGGAAGCCCGACTCGAGTCTCCTGAAGGACGAATGGATCTGCTCTTTGACACGAGCGTCGTGAGCCCAGACGCTGACTTCCTGGCGTTCATGGCTGCTGCGAGCGACCGATTGGCGCTGGCGCAGATCGACGCGTGTCAGCGCATCCTGGACGCTGCAAACGAAGCAGGGAGCAAGCGCAAACGGTGAGCTGCTCGATTCTCTTGCATTTCTACTTGCGCACTCGCATTGTGCGGACTTGCGACTCACACCGCTGCCACCATGTTCGTGCAGACGCAGCAGCGACGAGCGCGTCGACCCTGCGCTGTATCTCAAGTGCTGGGGTCTGGAAGCCGCGTCCTGACGAGCAGTCTTCGTTTAGCGATACGCGGCTGGAATCGCGTCGAAACCACTCTGCAGCGACGTTTTTCACGCGTGCGCAGTCGAACTCGAGCTGCGGACGATCTCTGCAAACAAGTCGTTCGCGCCTTCGAACGAGTACACTCCGACGCAGCTCACGCGCACGTTTTTGCTCAGCACGCGTCCGAGTTTGCGCCTGAGCTCGCATGTCAATCGGAATAAGTCAGTGAGTGCGATGAGCGATGGATACGCAGAAGTCAGGTTGCGGACGATAGACATACCTCGTCATGGGGAAGACAACTGGCACCTGCTCTTTGTGCGCTATCACCAGAACCTCTGCGAGCTTCTCGTCAAGCACACCGCACTCCTCGATGTCGGTTCCGACGAGCAGCAGGCGGATCTTGTTGCTCAGCAAGCCCCGCTTCACTTCGTGCAGACCGAGCACGAGACGCCTCGAGCGTTTGTCTTGCAGCGGGTTCTGCTGATGTGCGCGCTCCTGGGGAACAAAGACAGCAGAGTTGACAAGATGAGTCAGGACACCGCATCGCATACTCCAGCAGCACGAAGCCGTGCGAGCGCATCGCATTTGACGCACCTGAAGACTCGCCAAGCGCTTGAGGAGCTGCACAACGACCTTCACGGACGCACTTTCTAGTGGCTACAGACACCATTTTCTTCGTGAGCTCGCAGAGAAACAAGGACCAGCGCTCACTCGATCAGTAAAGACAAGCGAACGCACCGTCACCACGAAGGATCGATCTGCTTCACTGGCGGCACTCGGAGGCAAAGGCTCAGCGTTTTCCTGCACGTTGTGACTGTCGCCACCACTGACACCTGCTGCTGCCAAAGCTGCCTCCACGCAGCGTCCCCCGTACACGCTTTGGTTCAACTTCCCAACAGCTCGCCGCGCATCCCCGAGAGTCTCGTACTCGACCGAGATGGAGCCGCTTGTGCGACAGATCTCAAGGAACCGAACTGCGGCATGTTGCTCAAAGAGATCCATCACCTCTTCTCGGACGTCTTCAAACTCATCGTCGTCCTGGAGCTCATCGTGACTGAGCATGTTCGTCACTCGGACGGTTGCAGATCTCGACGCTTCTGTTGTTGGTGAAGAAGACGACAACGCAACCCATTTGCACTGCACCAGGCGGCCTCCAAAGACTTTCCCGTCGAATGCCCGAAAAGCGATAGCTGCGCACTCTGGATCCTCGAACTCCACCATGACATCCCCAGCATCTACTGCGAGCGGTGATGCATGCGTTGCATTTGCAATCTCGAGGAGCTTCAGCTCTCCAAACTGCGCGAACTCGGTTCTCGTGTCGTCCTGGAGCTCTGTCAGCTCGTCTTCGTCCTCCATCTCGCCAGCTGCGATCAGGTTGGAGACGAGAAACCTGCAAGACGACTGGGAGGTCTCGACAGCGTTGGCGCCAGGAGATGTGTGCTTCTGCGCGCGATCTCGCAGCACCGCCCTCTTGACTTTGGATCGGCGCTTCTTCCTCCTCTGTGTCGCGGGCATCGCTAAGGTCGCAAGTGTCTCTCGACTGGCAGCTTCGCCTCTCGGCACTACAGCATCTTGCAGCGATTGCGTCGCGACTGCAACGGATTCAGCCGATCCCTCATCAGCACGAGCCAGTCGAGCAGCGACTTCGCGACCGCCGAACCGCTTCCCGTGCTTGGTGAACACGACGCCACGCGCGCTCTCACAGTCTGCATACTCTACCACGATAGCTCCGGAGTCTCTGGAGATTTCTAGAGATTGCAGGCGGCCATAGGATCGGAACTCCTTCTCGAGATCAGCGACAATATCGTCGTACTCGTCCGAGTCCTCTAGCTCCTCCGGATCCACGAGGTTCTCCACGACTGCCACACACTCACGAAGAGCACCGCTGCCGCACTCTTCGCCCACACACGGAGCTTGAGCAGCACGCGTATCTGCCGTCGCATTCTCCGCTGCGTCCTCTTGCTCCTGCCTGGCGCTCTTGTGTTTCCGGAACGCGCGCTTCCGCCGCCGTGTCTGCGCCGCGAGCGCTCGCTCCGCATTCTGCTGCTTCGCTTCCAGCGCCGCCTGCACGATGCCTAGGACGTCGTGGTCCGCTTGCTGTGGTCTCCTGCGTCGACGCTGCTTGTGCGGAGCAGATGCAGAGGCACCGAATGCCGTAGTAGCTGGGGCATCGTGCATGCTTGGCATCAGCGGTGTCCTATATTGACTTTGGCTCAAACGAAGACAGTCCCACAATAAAGTACGTTTTACGCGGTAGTTTTGGGAAGGCATCGCCAATCCTTTCCCAGGAGAGGATCGATGGTGCACGCGCTCGTGCTGCCGTGAGCGCCACAACTCTCTGCGCGCATCTGTCTCTGCAGCTGCCGCGCTGCGTGTGTCTAGCTGCCGCATCGCCACTCTGGTCTGCCATGAGTCGCCACGAGACGCTACTGAACATCTACGGCGGCGCGTCCGTCGCGGCGAAGGACACGAGTCGGCTGCAGTCGCTCGCT
Organism: Globisporangium nagaii; assembly: GCA_023335995.1. Classification (NCBI taxonomy): domain Eukaryota; phylum Oomycota; class Peronosporomycetes; order Pythiales; family Pythiaceae; genus Globisporangium; species Globisporangium nagaii. The sequence goes on from JAADWH010000519.1 coordinate 5,221, forward strand.
CGCCCCGCTCCAACGCAAATGACGAGAGTGCGACCAGCGAGTGCCGCGCCTGCTGCTGAGTCTCCTGGTGACGACACAGTTGCGCCTGTGAGGCCTGCGGCGCCTGTGGAAGCCCGCAGTGTGAACCAGCGGCCGTCGATGGCGCAGTCCGTCGCAGAAGCAGTCGCGACAGGGAAGCTGCCAGCTCCACCAGGTCACAACCAGCAACTCTCGACCGTCTCCGCTGGCAGGAAGAGCCGCAAGACAGCGCTGGAGAAGCTTGTGCAGCAGATTCGCTCGACCTCGCCTGCAGATCCCCCTCCCGATGCTGCTGCTGGTGCGGAGAGCACGCCATCGGTTCAGGAACGAGACTCAGCAGCGACACCGCGAGCACGAACGCGAGCCACTGCGCGGTGTGCACGCAAAGATGCAGACAGTCACGACATGACTACGGACGGACGCGACAGCAGGAAGAGCGCGCTAAAAGCGGAGCTCGTGCTGTCACTCTACGGCGACGGCTTCATCGAGATCCCGCCGAGCCAGAGGCACGACACGCAGCTTCGCAGTGGGTTCTCGCTCAAGATCCGCCTTTTCAGGGCCGCGGACGTCGAGAAAGACACGTCGGAATGGTGCGTCAGCTGCGCGTGTACTGCTGGAACGCGTGCGTTGTCTCTCTTTGCGTGGGACTCAAACTGCCTTGCTTGGTGTGTGCACGAATCAGCTTTGCGGAGGAGACTCGGCACACGAACCCCGAGCTCGACGACTCGGGCGAGTTTATTCGCTGGACCTGCTGCGGCAACACGGACTCGAGCGTCTATGGCTGCTCGGCTGTGAAGGCGCTGCGACGTCGCGCGTCGACTGCTAACCGAGACAAAGGTATGGAAGTCCTTTTCTGAAGCTCATTGCGTGATGATCGGGTGTTTTGTCTCCGATGCTGACTGACTCATTCTCCTGCGTTGCGCATGAAGACCCTCCCGCTCCGAAGCTCATCGCTGCAAAGTTACCGAGTCCAGACCAAAGCGACGGAATCAGCTTCTCGATCTATGATCGTGGCACTTCTTCAGCGATGGAGAGCCGAGCTGGGGGCGGAGGACGCTACGCGCTCGACTCTGGCTGCCACGTCTGGTACAAAGGATTCGAGTGCTGGGCGAACCAGTACGTGGTACCGAGCAACCGGTGGGTGCTCCTGTACCTCACGTTCGACTGTCGCTATCTGCGGCTGTACGTGGACGACAACTTGGTCGACTCGGCGAGCATCATGACAGTTCCACGCCCAGTAGCGACGAGCTCGACACACGCTCGCGGCAACCCAGGAGGCGGGCAGACAATGTGGGCTGCTGGAGCGTCATCAAGCCTGAGTTCCATCTACATTGGCGGCCATCCATCCTACTCGAGAAGCGTCCGCGAGTGGAGGCTGCGCATCGGATTCGTTGGACTGATCGCATCAGTGACGGTGTGGAAAATTGCGGATGCGCTGAGCGACGATGCTGGAGGCGTAGACGCAGAGGATGTGGCGGCAGTTGAGACACATCCGAACCTCATCAAGGTGAACACAAGCAGCAGCAGCAGCAGCAGGAAGAGCAAATGCCATCCGATGATCCTGGAGATTGTGTTTACCCATGTCGGTCGCGCGAAGGATCAGTCGAGCTACAACCACGTCGTCAATGTGCACAGGAACGTGTTTTGGCGAAAGCACTTCCCGCCGATCTCTGAGCGCTCGCTACCACGAAGGATCGCACTGCTCTCGGGAGATGGGAATCGCCCCCGGTCGTCGACTACGTCGGTGTCTCGGATAGATCTGCTCGACAACTTCTTCCACGGCTCCCACAACGACAAAGCGATCACGACGTCCAAGTCGTTCGAGAATCTGCTGCTCTCAGTGATCCAAGCGGGCGACGTCCGTGTGGTTGTCAAGTACGCACTCGACTTCGACATGAAAGTGGGCAGCGAGCACGGCTGCCGGACAAAGAAAGAGTACGAGCTGAAGTCACTGGCAGTCATTCGAGAGATTGAAGCCATGAGTCCGCTTCTAGTCGTGCTCGTGAACGAAGAAGAGGGGAAGCCCATCTCTGCGTGCATCGGCACGTTCGAGATCACCTTGTCGCTGACTCGCGATGCCAGCAAAGGCTCTAGCACCATACCGCTCCACTCGATGGCGAGCACGTCGCTGTTCCCGAGCCCCGAAGAGATCAAGAAGAAGATCCAGTCGATCATTCTCCACGAAGCGAAGCGGTATGTCGCTCTTGCCATCCTTTGTGCATGCGGCTGGTTGACCGGTGAGCTCTAATTGTTTTCTGTTGATCAGATCGCCAGGAGAGGAGATCCACGTCCAGGCGTTCCGATACTTTCTTGCGCTGGCAGGACGATCTCGACAAAACCGAGAGCGAACGTTTCTCGAAGCCGTGATCACGCGGAAGGTCGTGCTCACCGAGCGGAAAGTAGCTTCGGCGTTCCAGAGAATCGGCTTTTATTTTGCACACTCGGAGCTTCCTGGAGTGGTTCGCCACTTCAAATTCATCCAGGTGCGCATGGCGAGAGACTGTGCTACATGTCACGTGCTATCGATGCGATTGCTAACCGAACTGCTCTTCTTCACATCTAGGACGACTACATGAAGAAGCAGAGCCGCATGGAGGATCTCCCAACGCTGTCGATGCTGACTCCGACAGCGAGTGGCTTGTACGCGCTCCCGCTGCTGGAGTCGCTTTCGATTTGCACGACGCTTGACTGCGAGGGCAGCGTCGTGAAGTCTCCGTGGCGCTTCATCAGTGTATTCCTCGACCACGACTTCCAGCTGCTCGAATTTATCCACGAAAACTGCCCGGTGTCACAAGACGAGACAACTTCGTTCCACCAAACGAGATATCTGTACGGTGGCTTTGTCCACCGAGTGAACCTCCGACTGGCGCACATCTCAAGTCGAGTCTTCTGCGTCTTGTTCTGCCTCCAGAAGATCGGGCACGAAGAAGCCGCGGTCACGGAAGTGGAGCCGAGCACAAAGAATGAGCTGCGCGCGAGGGTCCAGATCGAGAATGGAGAGTCGCTCCAGGTTCTGGGTATCATAGACATGTTTCCAGAGAGCAGTTGCCGCTGGTTTGCGCTTGCGGCTCTGTACCGGAGCAAGAAGCTGTACCACTGGAAAGTGCAAGCACTCGGTGGGTCAAGCGGAGCGAACTCGATCCATGCGGGGCTCGACGAAATGCACGAGCTGCTCGTGAGTCACTCGATCATTCAGATCTACGAGATTGTCGTGACCTACCACAGCTCTGGAGCTGGCGACGAGGACAACGAATTTGAAGAGTACGCAAGGCGGTTCTCGAAGAACATTCGCTTCGGGCGGAATGGGCGGATCGCACTGAATCCGATTCCGCTAAGCGGAGCCAGTCGTGCGCTCGGCAGACGCGGAAGCTCTGTGCTGTCGTCGCCGCTAGTGGTCTCGCTGAAGCTGCAAGGGCTGGAGAACGACGTGGAAGTGTACAGGCACGAGAGCTCGCAGCGCTCGCTGCCGACAACTCAGTCTGTGTATCGGGACATACTGCGCGTTCTGGGTGAGCACGGGATCAAGGAGAGCTTGCAGCAGAACCCGTTTGTCGCTCAAGAGAAGAAGAGCAAGCGACAGGTAGAAATCCGTGTCATCAACGAGCAGACAAGCTCGTCGGTCGAGAAAGCGCACGTGTTCATCGAGAAGAACTTGGACAACATCAAGCTCACAGCCAATCTCGCCAAGAAAATCGTGCCGACACTCACCATGGGGTCCAGGTTGGTGTCGATCCGGCGGCGGCTTCAGATGAAACGAGTGCTCGACGACACGAAAGCCGTCGCTGCAGCGTTTGTAGACGAAGTGATCAGCATCGGCACAAAGGTGGCGCTGTTCTCGCTTCGAAGAGACTCGAAGCTCATTCCCTACATCCGATCGCGCGGAATGCTCAAGAGAATCATGCGTCAGCGGTACGAGAGGAGCAAGGAGCGCATTCTGGAGCAAGTCAAGGAGAGTGAGCGCAGCCGCATTTACTCTCGGAATGGACCGATCCGACTACAGCAGGCTTTCCAGACGCCTCTAGACTTCTCGTCTAGTGAACGAGACTTGCTGGACGACTTCTCGCTGTTTGGTGTCGAGGTGTTCAAAGAAGAAGGGCTGTTTGCTTCAAGCGAACGCGATCAAGCAGAAGATACGAGGAGCCTGTATGACATCTGGCGTGCGCAGCAGAACGCAGGAGACGAGGAGGAGAAAACGGACTCGTCTGCCTCTGAGGAGTTTGCGGCACCAGAACTCGCCGAGACGAAGCGTGGCAGCGCACCGCCTCCGCACAAGGACGCGAAGGGGCGTCCAGATGCGAACGATGCAATTCAGGCTTCGCTGGAGAGAGCGCGAGAGCGCAAATTCTGCTACGTCAGCGACAGCGACGGGAAGATCGCGTGTCGGCTGACCCCGGGGTCGTACTCGCTGTACATTTTCCACCTCGAGTACTTTGAGTGGACTTCGCTGATCGTTGTGTTCCCGAGCGCGAACACCGCGGGTTCCCAAGGCGGCACGGGCACGTCGTGCTCGACAGCGCAAGAGATCCTTGTTCCGCTGGAGGCGTATCGGTGGTCGTACAAGATCCAGCTCGTTGACTTCTACCACCAGCACAGTGCGAAAATGGTCGCTGACATCCCGATCCAGGTCTTCGACAAGTGCAGCTCGCAGCGGTACATCGTCAAGACGAATGCGCAAGGGTGTGCAACCTGGGAGGTCGGCAAAGGACTCTACTCTGTGAGCGCGCTGAAGGAGTGCACGTGCATTTTGTACTCGGCTTCGAAAAACGTCGTTGTCGATGGCGGACGGTATCGCCCCGCGAGAACGATCTTCATTCCTGTTCTCATAGGCAAGCTCACGATCGAGTTGGCTGTGGCTTCAGCAGTACCCGTCGAAAGCTCAGTGGAGTGTCCGGCAGTCGCGAAGGTTCAATTCAAGAAGGACGAGCAAGAGGCGCTTGATCAAGAGGATGGGGTCTCTGGCTTTGGCGACGCTCAAGTAGACCCTGCGGGGCAGCATGCAGCGCAGACGATGGCACTCGGCAGCAGCTCGAGGATTCCGCTGCGGCTCGGTAGATACGACGTCGATATCGGTCTGGACAACTTCTTCACAGCGCATCGAAGCCTGCTGGTAGGCTGGGACACGTCCCGATCGAACGCTCGACACCTCGCAGTGCTGTGTCCGGTGATCGCGGAGAAAGGAGCATTCCGGATTGTCTTTTCTTACGTGAACGCTGTCAAGGTCATGGATGCGATGGTCGAGATCACCAAGGACGAGGTGAGAGAGATTTTGTAGCGATCGTTCTTCGCACTTCTTTTCCCACTGAAAAGCTGATCTAGTGCTGACTTCGATCTGAGAGCAGGTGCCAGTAGCTCACGTGTGGCGCCAGCAGCCCGGTGCCTTTGAAAGCCACGTCGCTTTGGAACACATCAGAGAAGTTGGGGGCTGCGAGTTCCAGAGCTTCACGCTCAGGTGCCGCCGAGGCTTTTCGTATCGCTGCAAAGTGGCGTCGTCTGTGGACCCGAGTAGCACCGCGAGTCTTCTTCGACCTCGTGTCGAGGTGTTCACATGCGAAGGACTCGTGTTCGAGAGTTCCCTGACTGTCGAAGAGTGCTGGCGATCAAGCTTCTACTGGAGCGTGTGCAGATGGAACGCAAGCGGCGAGCTGAGTGCGTCGTTCCAGTCGCTCCAGCAGCAGCAGTAGCAATCGCGCAAACATGCACAAACCTGAGAGACTGTCATCGTGTATTGAAGCTGCTGTGGGGATGGATGCACTCAGATCTAGCTTACTTCGCGACCTCGGCGCTCTCGAAGAAGTCCAACGCCAGCGCTTCGTCACACGCCGAGGCGACGAGGTCGAGGTCGTCGCTCTTCGCATTCTCCGAGAGCTTCTGGACAGTCGAAGCGATCGTCACCGGGTCCAGCAGCGCACGGAACGCGCTGTCCACAAGAAGCGTCTTGAGGATCTCGAGCGTCAGGATGACGCCGTCGATGTCCTCTTCGTACAGCGGCCAGCGCGAGAGCGAGTCGTGGAAGATCTGGCCGACGACCTGGCTCTTTTGAGCACACACAGCCGCGACTTGCGCCAACAGAAGCGGCGACGCACTGATCACGCTGGCGAGAATCGACAGCGTGTGCGCACTCTCGGACTGCGCATTGTCCAGAAGCACGCCGCAGAACTGGGTCGCCCACGGATGGTCTTCAGGCTACAGGTTCAAAAAGAAAGAAACAGATGGAACAGATGTGTCTGTCAGAAAGCGATGCAGAAGCACAATGCCTGCACGCACATTCACAGGTACCTTGAACGCTTCGTCCTCCGAGCTGCCGAGCGAGACGCACGCCACAGCTTCAAGTCTAGCACGGAGCGACTTGCCCTTGCAGGATCCATCGACGATAGAGACCAGCAGAGGCAGCGCAAGCTCATCGGCATGTGGCGCCACGAGCTTCCCACTGGCGCTCGCAGCGCGAGTGACGGCAGACACAATGTGCTTCGCCGTGGTCTGCGAGTTGAGCAAACACAGATGCACAAGAGTAAATCGCCAGTGTACGCAAAAATGTGTGCTAGCACGAGCAAGGTCACGAAAACGCTCACCTTCGAGTACCGGTCCAGCTGCTTCAACGCCTGGGTGAGCAGCATAGCGCACCTCTCCACCAACGAGGTAGCATCGGACTCTGACGCGTCTCCCTTGCGCACAACGTGGATCACGTCGCCGAAGATGCGCGGGTCCGCAAGCTTCGTGGACGTCTCGCCCAGAAAGTCTTCCTGGTGGGTCGCAAAGTTCGCCGCACCAGCGTTGTAGATCCACGCAAGGAAGGCTTCGACGAGAGTCTGGCGGATCTTGGAGCAAGTGGACTTGACGCTCTGGAGCTCCTCTCTCTCAAGAGTCGACGCCTGAAGCGCAGTCTCGAGGCGCGGCATCACTGAGCGCAGCTCGGTGTACAGCGTGGCGACCAGATCCGCCTTGAAGTGCGGGATGCGCAGCGTGGCATCGCGCAGCGACTCCAAGAGCGCGTTCACGTACTCGAAGTCCGGCACGGCGTTCAGCTGAACCTCACGCAAGCTGATCGAAAAAACACGGCAGCAACACACAAGGCGCACGAACCAACCAGGCGCAACGTCAACATCAGCAGATATGAGCCACGCGATCTCAAGATGCACCAGCGCAGCACAGCACGCACCTTGACACAAGCGAGTCGACGATCGTGGCGACCATGTCCGTGTTGTTTTGCTCTGGGTCGTTCAGGTGAATCGAGTGGCACAGGAACGGCAGCACGACCGAGGCAGATGTTCGACGTCCCGATGTGCCGAGCCAGCCGCAGAGCGTCGCAACGCACTGGTAGACCGAGCTGTCACCGTTCGAGAACTTCAGAGGCGACTCCGGGTCTTCGTCCTCATTCTCTTCGCCGTCCTTGCTGGCGACAGCCGCAGTACTCGCACCGGCGTCGGATGCCTCGATCTCCTCGACAAACGACGGCACTGGGAGCAGCGCGAACACATTCGAAGCAGGAGGCGGAAGCTTCGCGTCCAGGAGAGAAGCCATGGTCAGCACCAGCTCATTCAGCGCAGCGTCCGTCACACGCACTTCGCCAGAGTACTCGTCCCCAAAGCGCTGCACGAGGGTCAGCAGCTGCGGCAGAATCTGTCGCCACCAGCGCCACAAAACCAAAAGTCAGTGATCCACCCTCGCTCGCCTCGACTCGGAAATACGAACCAAACGCGCGCGCATACCTTGGAGTAGATCATCTCGCGCGCGCTCTCGTGGGTCTGCGTGGCGACGGAGACGAACTCGCACGTGGGACGCAGCAAGTAGTCGGCCTTCTGCACCGAGAGATCCGCGTCCTGCGGCGCGAAGAGGTCCAGCAGCCACTGGTGCTCGTTCTCCTGCGGCGGCACGAAGAGCTCCAACAGCCACTGCAGCTCCTGCTCGACGTCCTCGGTAGACACCTGCGCGCCGAACGCTTCGAGCACGCGCGTCGACGCCATCAAAGCCACCGCCTAGCGTTGTCCAATCGCACGTGAGTGAGCGATCATCTGCGAAGTGACAAGGTCTGATCAGCTCGTTACCTTGAGTCCGATGAACGCTTTCCCCCAGGATTCAAAGTGCAGGACGGCAGTGAAGACCGCGCGGAAGCGGCTCAGCAGCGGCAGCATTGCCTCTCGCTCCGTCACATAGCGCACGCTCTAACGACATGCACACACAGTCACGCACACACAGCACGCGAAACGAGTCAGTGAATGCTCGTCGGCATCGTCCACTCTCGTGCTGCTAAAAATGAATCCGACCGCGACGCACCAACGACGACGCCGTGACGAGCGTGCCCAGCTCCACCTCCTGTGCGTGCTCCAGCGCCTCGGCGCCTGGCACGAGGTACTCGGCCGCCGCGTCCTCGAGCTCCTGGACGAGCTGCTGCAGGAACGCCGCCGTGGCTTCCACGCCGATGCTGGTCGAGTGCACGCGCTCCTGGACAAAGCCTGCCGTCGCGTTTCACACGAGTGAGCACCTGAACATGCTTCGAGAGCGCGCCTCGAGTGGTGAAGCGGGTGTGAGAGACGCACCTGCGATGCCGCTGGACTGCGCGGCCATGAGCTGGGCCGCCAGCTCGCGGTGCGAAGAGCTCGTCGTCGATGCCATCGTTTCGAGCGATGCCTGTCAAGCTGCCAAATGGTTTGCTCGGTTGATTGGCTCGAACATTGTCGAGCGTACCGTACAGCCTGCTTAGCTCGATACGGCGTACCTTTGCTGTCTGTATAATTGATACACACACACACAGTAGGAGCTGTTTGGTTTAATGAGAAAGCGAATCGACCAAAGCGAGCGACTCCGCGCTTCGGAGGCAACAGAGGCAACCGCTTGACGACCTCTGTCGCGCATGTTCTCCACGATGAAGGCGAAAGGCAGCGTCACAGCGCATGTTCTGGATCTGCATGCGAGCTGAATCGTGGAGGTCGTCCGGATGCCGCGTCGTGTCGCTCCTACTCACATTCGAGCAGCGTCGACTCTGCTCCTGCGCGCGCGGAACGGTGCTCTCGCACGACCATTCGAGCTCCCAGCTCTGCGCGCCACCGCCGACAAGAGAGAGCGGGCAGAGGCGCTCTCGGAGCGCCTCTGGAAACGCCTCGAGCGTCAACACCGCAACGCCACTCCGCTGTCCACACGCTCGAAAACCGAGTGTTGTCTCACATTCCGCCCTGTCCACCTTCACTTTTGCTCTTCTCCTCGTTTCGGAGCCATCGCTCGCGAGAGGATGCGCCGAATCGAAGCTTCTTCCTCTCTCTCCCGAAAGAACGAACGGGGATCCCGTTCGACAGGAACCGAGTCCGCGGCAACGGGTCATGCGCCGTCGTGGACAGCTCAGCCTCGAGGCGAGCTTTCGCTGCCGCGCACAGGGATGTTGAGGCTGTGTTTTCTCGCTCGCGTCGGAGGTCCAGCCGCGGCTGAACCCACTGCACTCGCACAGCTCGATGTTGGATTTTTGGTCGAGACCACTTGACCGCTTGACCCAAGATATGCAGAAGCAGCGCTCTTTGTGTTTCCGCATCCATTTTCAGCCAATCACTCTCGCGTGAGTAATGATGGGTTGGGCGACTTGGCGTCGCGCGTCGCAGATTTGCTCGACAGAAATGGAAGCTTCGCAGACGGGAAGCGCAACTGCGTCTCGCGATCGATCGTTCTCTCTCGCGCGAGTGGCTTCCCTCCGGTTCTCCCTCGCGCGACAGGAGAACCCTCGCGCGCTCGCTCGCTCGCTCACTCCCGGAACGGCCACGACAAGCGCGCAGCCATCTCATCGCATTGTGCGGTGTGGGGCGATCGGCCGCAGCACCAGCAGCACCAACAGGCAAAGAACAGGGGCAGGAGACATGGGGCTATCGGAGCGTCAACAGCGGTCGACAGCGGCTGGCAGCGCGTCAGCAGCAGCAGGAGCGACAAAGCGCTCGTCGCGCAGCAGCAGGAAGGCGGACGGCGCAGCCGCCACGGGCAGCAGTCGCGCGGCTGCCAAGGCGAGAGCCGACGCAGAGGAAGAGGACGGGGAAGCGGAGGACAAGCCGCAGTCGAACGTCGAGGCGGATTCGAATGCGGATGCGAACAAGAGCGCACGTCCCAAGCGGGAGAAGCGTGCTGCGTCCAAGCAGCAGCAGCAGCAGCAGGTTGCGACGGAGGACCAAAGCGCAACGGCAGAGGACGAAGTGAAACCGCCGGCGGCGGCGCTGGCAGTGTCCACCAGCAACGACGGGATCCCAGCGTCCATCCGAGTGCGCATTGCGTCGCCGCCGACCACCGGCGTGGCTAGGACAGCGCGCCGCGAAGAGGACGACGAGATGGACGGGCTGGACGCCGCGGACGCGCGGGCCGCGCTGCGCATCGACGCGGCCACCGCGAGCACGACCACGACCACGTCACCTACGTCCGTGGCGTCCGCGCCGACGTCGCCCGCAGACGACAGCGGGCTGAACACGCCGAACACGCCGAACGGGAGCGAGGGGTCGCTGGCGGCGAAGCGCCGGAGACTCGAAGACCCACCGATGTTCCTCGAGAAGACGTACGAGATGCTGGAGAAGTGCGCGCCGGAGATCGCGGGCTGGTCGGCTCCTGCGGGCGAGAGCTTCATCGTGAAGAAGCCCATCGAGTTCGCGGAGCATGTGATCCCCGTGTACTTCAAGCACAAGAACTTCTCATCGTTCGTGCGGCAGCTCAACTTCTACGGCTTCCGCAAAGTACGCGTGGACGCCGAGACCGCGGCGAGCGTGGACCCGAAGGAGTGGTGGGAGTTCCGCCACGACAAGTTCGTGCGCGGCCGCAAGGATCTGCTGCGCGAGATCAAGCGCCGCACCATCGCGGACGGCCGGTCCACGATCGAGCGCGCCGAGATGGACGAGCTCCGCGCCGAGGTGTTCGGGCTCAAGGAGCAGGTCCAGCAGCTCAACAAGCACATGATGAGCGTCATGCAGGCGCTCATGATTACCAGGAACCAGGGCGGCGCGTCAGGCTCGCCAGTGTACGACCGCGGTCAGCATCAGCCGTCGACACCGTCATCGTCGTCGACTCATAGCGTGCACCATCCGCAGCTGCCGTCCATGGTCGCGCATAGCAGTGGCCAGCAGCACCACCATGCGCTCCTGCAGCTGCACCAGGGGCTGCCGACGCAGAGCTCCAAGGCGGCGTCGTCGTCGTCCTCCCAGGCAGTAGCGCCACGGACGCCAGTGATCCCGAGCTCTATTGGTAGCGGCAGCAGTATGAGCATTGGGATCCCCAAGCAGGAAACCATGGAGCGCAGTCCCGCGACGACGTACCAGCTGCGGCCGCTGCAGTCCGTGATCCCGAGCGTTCACCACCTGACTTCCGGACCGACCACGACGTCCACGAGCCACCATGTGAGTCCTGTGCTCTCGTACCGGAGCGGACCAGGCAGCGCTCCTGCGGGGATGTCGTTTGTGGATCGCGTGGACTGGGGCTCGTATGGTCGCAGCCAGATCCAGCAGCAGCACCAGCACCAGCAGCAGCAGATGCACCAGCAGCAGATGCACCACTACGATCCGCAGGCGCGGTTCTCGAGCCCCTCGTTCCCAGGAACTCGGATGCACTATCCTCCATCCAGTGCCGGACAAGATCGCGCTGGGTTCCTCCTGCCACCCTCGTCTCACTCGCATCGCCACACAGAAGCTGGCAGTAGCAGTCACGCTGCTGCGGGCTTCAAGCGGATACGCGAGAGCGATGCCCCTGCGATGATCCACGACTCGTCCCCGGACGCGGCCGTGCGGCAGCTGAGCATGACCGCGTCGCAGACCCGCGGCGAACTGCTGGGCTGCATCATCGCTCGCATCCTGGGCTTCATCCGCATCCAGCTGCAGCAGCCGTCGTCCGACGAAGTGGACGCGGTCGCGGACGCCGTCGTCTCGGACATCCAGCAGCTGCTCGCGCGCGTGCAGGAGCCAAGCTCGCCCGTGTCGCAGCAGCAACACGCGGCCAACTCGGAGGCAGCGTGCATGTACCGCGTGGAGATCCTCAAGTTCATCTCGCGCGAGCTGCCGCGCGCTGTGCAGGACTCGGTGGAGAAGCGTATCCCGCCGCACGTCAAGAAGTCGCTCAACCGGTCGTTGCTGGCGCTGCTCGTGCAGAAGGCGCAAGCCGCGCTCGAGCACCAGATGCGCGTCGAGACGGCGCCGACGCCGCACTCGAGCGGGAGCATCGGCGCGAATGCGACTTCTGGGATGACTGCCCACCGGTAAAGATGTGGATACTTGGAGCGTTTCACTTCAACGTTTTTTTTATTTGACAACACGAATGATGTCCACAAATGCGCGACGCTTTAAAGTGTGTCACGGAGAGGAGGACACTCCAGAGCTCACACACATACACAAGAAAATCACACGCTTCGATTCTTTTTGCTAACTTAAACAAGCTAATCAGACACTTTCGCGAGCAGCTCATGCATCCATCTTGGAGCGCTGCGTGAGCGTCCGCAGCAACGGGTCGTCCTGGATCGCCTTGTCCACCACGTCGAGCGTGACGGCCGACGTGAGCGTCCGCAGCAACGGGTCGTCCTGGATCGCCTTGTCCACCACGTCGAGCGTGACGGCCGACGTGAGCTTGGCTTTCCAGAAGTTTCTCGTCGCCGCACGCGCCGCCGCCGCCGTCGGCCGCTTCACGAGCGCATAGCACTCGAGCGACGCCAGGTGCACCTGCAGGTCGTCGCGCTTGAAGAGCGGCATCCACGCGAAGCCCGGCGTGGCGCGCAGCCGCGCGAGCTCGTTGCTCACGGTGGTCATGTCGCACGGCTTGCCGTCGCTCGGCGCGATCACAGTGATCATATACAGCAGGATCTTTGGCAGCCGCGGCAGCTGGTGCACGTCGCGCACAGGACCGCTCGCGAGCGTCGCGCTTGAGCACGCGAGCACGTCTCGAAGAGTGATCTTGCGGTGCGCGTCACCATCCTGTGCGATCGCGCTGGCTTCGCTGTTGTTGCTGCAGCGACGCAGACAGAAGCGCGCGCACTGCTGCAGCAGCCCGATCGCGCGGCGCACGTCGCCGTCCCGAGATGCCACTTTGCGCGCGATCATCTCGAGCGCGCGCGGCTCGACCAGCGCGTCGACTGCGACGCTGCGCTCTGCAGCTGCAGTGTGGACGTGCGCGTCGAGGATCGCGCGCAGCTCCATGTACGTGTACGCCGGGAAGAGCACGTGCGGCACGTCGAGCTCCTTCGGGAGGAACGCGGCGAGCTGCGCGTGCATGTCGACACCGTTCATGATGCCGACGAACGCGAACTTGGCGGACGGCAGCGCCGACCAGCGCAGCAGGAACCGGAGCACGTCCTGCACGCGCTTCTGCGCCACTGGCGGCAGACGCAGCAACTGATCGACCTCGTCGAGCACCAGCACACTGTTTACCGAGCGAAGAGAGAGGCAGCGTTAGCGATCACTAACGAGAACCACAGCCAGGGGGATACAGTCGCGGAGAATACCACTCACGTTTCGCACTTCGCGCGTCTGTGTACCGCGTCCTGGAGGAACTCGTCGATGAAGCACGGGTCGAAGTACGGGAGCTTGTATGGCGTGAGCATGCGCAGCTGCGCGTCGATCTCGGCGTAGAGCGCGATGGGGTTCGTGTATGTGCTGCAGTTCATGCGGACGACGGCGTTCGCAGGGTTGCGGCGCTCGTACTCGCCCACGAGCTGGTCGACCGAGGACGACTTGCCCGTACCAGGAGGGCCGATGATGAAGAGGCTGCGCGCTCGCTCGCTCTCGCTCTCGTTCTTGCCATTGAGCACCGATGCGATTAGCGCCTGTTCGCGCTCTCTGCCGATGATCGGTAGCTTCCGCTGCGACGCGCGCGAGCCGCAGACACGCCGAAGGACATGCTCCGAGTCTTCGATCTCTTCTCGCTCAACTGGCGAAGTCGCAGCCACTGGCGCTCGTGTGTCGAAGTTCTCAACGCTGGAGTCCGAGAGCACTTCCTCGCTCCCGTACGAGAGCGTACGGCGGATGGCCGGTCGCTTCAGCTCGAACGCTTGGGTTGCTGCGATTGCTGTCTGCGTGGTCTCAGTCTCCACTTGAGCCGCCAGACGCTCGCTCTCGAGCTTTGCCTGCTTCGCATTCGGGGAAATGTAGTCGTGGATCGACATCCTCTGGCCCACGCAGTCGTTGATGCTCACAGCCTGCGAGTGCATCGCTTCGGTGTCTCTCATCGGCGCCGCCTGCGTGTCAATGGCAAGCGTCGGCTTCTTCATCGGCGTCTCGATCGCTGCTGCTACTGCTGCCGTCATCGCCGCTGGTGGCATCGCTCGCTGCTGCAGTGCGATCGGGATGTCGCCTGGCGCTGGCTGAGCTGCGCTCGAGCGCGCATCCGCGAGCTTTGCCTTCTTGGCGTTGGGAGAGATGTGGTTGCTAGTCGACTTCTTCGTCTGGCCAGCAGCTGCTGCTGAGGACACGGGCGCCGCGGGAGCGCTCGCGGTCGTCGCCTTCGCGGCGACCTGGAGCTTGCGCTTTCTCTGCGCACCGCTGCGCACAGGCTCAAGCAATGCACTGGCGCCTGTCGTCGACTGCTGGTGCTGGTGTTGGTGGAGCTGCTGGTACTGCGACAGCGCGAGCGCCTGTTGCTTGACCGAGCGCGTTCGCATGGCTGTCGATGTCGATGGCAGTGTGCTGTGTGCAGTGCGTTGTGGGGAATGCTGTTCTGAATGCGCTGGTCGCCTGTCAAATGCTGCGCTCACCCGCTGTGATTGGCCGGTTGTTTTGCGCGCGAACCCTTTTCATTCGCCGAAATGTTTTCGCGCCACATCTTTTCGTCCAATCCGAGCGAAGGCGGGAAACAAACCTCTTTGTGATCATGCACGAGCGAGATGATCTTCTCGGTCGCGCAGCTCATCAGCCAGCTCTCGCAGGATACGACGCTGCCGAGAGGCACGATGATCCTCACGGGCACACCCGAGGGCGTGGGCTTCACGCGCAAGCCCGCGGTATTCCTCGCGCCGGGCGACGTC
>JAADWH010000520.1:0-20143 GCA_023335995.1 Globisporangium nagaii
CCCGTAGTCAGCGCGCGTCGCTCACCATGCGTTTAAATCAATTGTTGTTGAATCTACTAGACAACGGCACTGGTGTTACGCATCGCACTCACTTGCCAGTCGTCCTTACGCAGCGGTCGTGTCGACGCCGAGTTCGCGGCAGAACTCCGCCTCCATGCGCTTGAAGATCTCGTCGTCGATCGGGTTTGGAGCTGCTACTTCAGTGGTCGCTGCCTTGGACGTCGTGGCGTTCGCTGCACCACCACTACTGTTGCTCTCGTCTCTTGCATTGCTGGTGCCGCTGTGCATGATTCGCGTCGAGAGCTGCTGACTCGCACCCGCGCCGCCGCTGCTGCGGATCGCCTTCATGCGCTCGCTCTCACGCTTGAAGTACGCCTCCATGGCCGGCCGCTCGCCGCTCGTGGCGCGCGAGAGCGTCCGCGGGATCTCCATGATGTGCAGGTTCCCAATCTGGTCGCCGATCGCCACGAGCTGCTGCTTCACGTGCAGACTGTTCGCATTGCTGTTCGCGCCGCCGCCAGCAGCTCCTCCTTTGCCGAGCGCTGCGCCGCCTTTCGAACCTGCAGCGCCAGATGCGTTCGGAGCTCCTGGAGCACCAGCCGTGGTGCTGCCACTGCTGTTGGCTGTGATATGCGGCCGGAACTCGATCGACGTCAGAGCACACGCGGCGATGCCGACCGCGAGGCTCGAGCGGTGCGACTGGTCCATAAAATCCCAGACCTCGAGCATGCCGTCGGCTTTGCCCACGTAGATCACGCCGGGACGCGTGGGCGAGAACGCGACGCACGTGATCGCCGCGAGCGAGAGCGGCGACATGAAGATTGGGCCATTCACCTCCGATGCCTTGTGCTGCGAGACGTTCCAGAGGTGGAAGTTCGACTCGCTCGCCGTGAGGAAGATCGACGCGAAGAACGGCGAGGCGCACAAGCCGGTGACGGGGCGAAAGTGGTCGCGGCAGAGCCACTGCACGTACTCGACGCCGTCGTCTCCGCCGCCGCCCGCAGCGCCAGCGTCCTCGCTGTCACCGCCTCCACCTCTGGCAGCGCTGCCGGAGGACTTGGACGCTGCGGCGTGCGGCCGCCAGTCCGCGTACACGAACTCGCCCTCCTCCGTGCTGCAGTAGAAGCGACTCGAGAGCATGTGTCCGCTAGCGCTGGTGTTGCTGCCGCCGGTGTCGCCATCCTTCTGTTTTTCAAAGCAGAAGCGCTTGAGTCCGAGCTCGCCCGAGCTCTCGACCTTGGTGAGCGCAATCGAGTAGATCGGGATGAAGTGCACCTCGGGTGGCGCGTCTTTCGACGCGTTTTTGTCCACTTTCGTGCGCGTGATGCCGCGGTACTTCGGGTCTTTGAAGCGCAGATCCCAGAAGCTCACCTGGCCGTCGCCTGCGATCGTCACGAACTGGTTCACGTTCGCGTCGGTGGCTGGCACGATGTGGCCGCGGTTGTTCACCTCCATGCCGGCGGGCAGCCAGAGCAGATCCCCGACAGGTCGCCGATGGCTCGCGTCAATGTACGAGACGTACACGGGCTTTACAGGCGGGATCGGCTTGTGTGCGTCGTCCTGACTGCTGCCTGCGGCGCCAGCTTTGCCCGAGCTCGAGCTCTTGGCTTTGCCTTTCGAGATCAAGTGCTCAGCTTTCGAGAAGTCCCAGACGAGCACCTGGCCGTTGTAGAGCCCGCCGGCAATGATGTGCGGCTGCGACGGGTTGAAGCGCAGCGTGAGCACGTCCTGCGGCGCTTCGAGCATCACCTGCGGGTGGATGAGGTCTACGAAGTTCCAAATCAAGATGAACGAGCTGTCAACCTTGTCGAGCAGGTCGAGTCTCCTCGAGAAGTTGACGTTCGCTGCCGCCGCCACGGCGACCACACCGTTTTTCTTCGGGTGCCAGTCGGTCGCTGGCAGTGTCTTGTTCTTGCTGTAGACCAAGTCCGTGAAGCTCCGGAGCTCCTTGATTGCGTTCTCGTTCTTGTTCGAGAGCGTCGGGTCCTCCTCGTTGAGCACCGCGAACGGGTCGAGGAAGATGTCGAGCGTCTCGTTCTGCTGTAGCGCCTGCTCCACGAGCGGTAGCATGCGCTGCAGGAACGCCTGCATCTTCTCGGCGTCCATCTCGCGCTGCCGCGTCGCAGCGTCCATCACGATCGGCTCGTACTGCAGCGCGCTGTTGACTGAGCGGAACCAGCTCGTCTGCGTCGAGTTGTCCACGAGCTCCGGGATGCCCTGGAGCCCGACGTCCTGCTCCAGACGCGTGAGCTCGTAGTTCGGGTCCTTGTGCTGCCGCCACTCGACAAAGCCTGCGCATGCGGGTACAGATCTATTGGCGACTGGTATGCAGCATTGGAGAGCGAGAGTATGGAATACGCACACTGGTCGGCGTCCCGGTCGCTGAACTTGCAGTCGGCGTTGAACTCGTCCGACATCTTCGTCATCGACAGTTTGATCTGCGCTCGCACATCACGCACACCCGCCTCACCAACATCAGCGCATCGCCGTTTCCATTCCCAAAGTGCACACACACACACACACACACAACGCACCAGCGGTCGGCTGCTCGTGACGTTGAGCGCATCGACTTCGTCGTGGCTCTCCTTCGTGGACGAGGACGTCCACTGACGCGCGAGCATGGGTCGGTCTTCGTACACGAGCGTCGAGAAGTCGTCTTCGCCGCCTCCGCTCGCCTCTTTCTCCTGCGCCGCGAGCAGCTCCAGCCGCTCGCGCTCTTTCTGCGCGAGGAGCTCCATCTGCGCGTCGAAGGCGCGGCGCGTGAGGCACACGAGCCAGTTCTCGCCGTAGACCTCGAACGGGTCCGCGACGATCAGCAGCTCGTCGCCTTGCATTTTCTGTCAACACGAAGTTCACATACACAGAGTGTGAGCGTCTCCACCAAGAACGACACGACGCTGCCATACACACCGCAACGCTCGAGCCTCACGGAGATGTCGGCGCGGAACTCGTGGAAGGGACACATGAAGCCCACTTGGGCGATCTGCTCGAGGATCTCGGCCTTGCTGAACGTCTTGGACGCCACTGTCTCGCGCAGCCCGCTGCCGGTCTTGAGCCCCATCGCGTCCATCTCGCGCATCGAGATCATCATCGCGCGCGTGCCCTCGGGCGGCGGCAGCTTCTCCGCCTTGGCTGCCATGCTGAGTGTCAGCGCCTCGGATACTCCAGCTCTCAAATGCGAGATCTGCGAGATCTGCCTGTCAGCGAGTCGCGCGCGACTTTGGATCCGCGACCTTTCCTGTCCGCCCGACGACTTGTCATTCGCCTTGTCATTCGTTGCGCGATCTCCACAAACCTCACAGGCATCGTTGAAAGCAAGGTAAGCAGCGAAGGGCTCGCTTGTCGTATATTTGAGAGAGGGAGCCGCTGCAAAGAGGGATCGGTGAGTGGCTATAGCTGGCAGCGATGATGATCGAGAATCTGTTTTCGAACCACAAAAGATGACTCGCCTATGTCTAGGTATGTCGCACTCGGTGCGGCGGCGACGCAGCAGCCGCAGCGACGCTAAAAGTTGTCGAGCCACTCAATCTCGCCGAGGCACCGCTCCATCTCGGGCATCTCCGTGCCTGCGGCGAGCTGCTCTTCGAAGAGCCTCTGCATCATGTCGGCGTGCTCGCAGGGCGACGTCTTGGACGCAAGCACGACCCAGTCGACCGAGTTGAACCACGGGTGCGCGCGGATCACGGAGCCGCCCTTGTTGATGTCTACCTGGTTCTGGCCGCCCAAGCGCGCGTCCGGGAACGGGTTGAGCAGCTGCGTGATGAGATCCCTGACCTCGAGCGAGAGGTCGTCGCGCGCGAACTCGAGGTTCTCCTTCTGGTGGCGCGAGATCTTCGAGTACGTCGCCATCGTCACGTCCTTCTCGGTCAGCCCTTCCTCCTTCACGGCGAATGGCGTCTTGCCGCAGAGCATCTCGTAGAGCAAGATGCCGAGAGCCCACACGTCCGCGCTCGCGTTGTGGCCGCGCGCAGAGACCATCTCTGGCGCCATGTACTCCGGCGTGCCGCAGATCGTGTACGTCCGCGTCTCGTCCGGCAGCTTCTTCATATGTCTGCGATCGCAGTCATCAGAAAGGTACACACATGTGAACACATACATCCACATGGCAAAGAGAGAGAGAGAGAGAGAGAGAGAGAGATTCCAACAACGCACCTGAAGTCGTGGAGCTGCAAGTAGCCCTTTGTGTCGACCATGATGTTGTCGCTGCTCAGGTTCCGGTACGCAAAGCCTGCAAAGTGGATGTACTCGAGCATGAGCAGCGCCTGCGCGGCGTAGACGCGCGCGAGCTTCTCGTCGAAGCGGCTCTCCTTCTCGTCTGCGATCAGCGAGGCGAGCTCCGTGACCATGATGCCGTCGAACGATATGTGGAACGCCTTATCGTCTTTCCACGTTGTCACCATCTCGGGGATCAGCGGCGTGTCGAGCCGGATCGTCCGGTGCACTGTGAGATACTTGGACACTTCGTCGGCTTTCTTGTCCTTCTTCACCTGCTTGAGCGAGAAGACGTTCACCGTGTAGAACCGCTGGGTCTCCGACACGCCCTGGAAGATCGCAAGGCACCCGAAGTCGGTCGTCTGCACGACGCAGCGGAACTTCATGTCCTGGGGTCGCAGCGGTCCGAGCACGAGTGAATTTCGGCGCACAGTCGGGCTGTAGATCAGGTTCTTCACCGCGGTCTCGAAGTTGTGCCGAGCCTCGCGCTGCTGGCGGTCAGCTTCGATCATGTCCTGCAGCGACCCAAGCACTTCCTCGAACTCTCGCCGCCCGACCTGCAGCAGCTTAGTTCGTCCCACAGAAATGACATTCGCAGCGCGCGGCGCGTCGTTCAGCAGCGCGCGCTCGCCGAAGTACTGGTTCTTCTTCAGCCGCAAGACTTCGCGCGACGTCTTCTTCTTCGACGCGCCGTCCTCCTCCCAGATCGTGCAGATCACCGCGCCTTCCTGGATCACGTAGAACGTGTTACCCACGTCGCCCTGGTTGATGATGTAGTCACCGTCCTGGAACGTGACTTCCGACAGGTTGTTCGCGAGCCGCTCGAGCTGCGACTGGGTCAGCGTCTTGAGTACGTCCACTTTCTTCAGCGTCTGCACGAGCACAGACGTCGGCGCCTTGATGAACACGCGGCGGAACGCGCGGCAGTCGATGCCCCACAGGATGCCGCTCGAGAGCGCGACCACCGACGACGAGCGCGGACTATTGTGCATGAGCGCGAGCTCGCCGAAAGAGGCGTGCAGGTTCGCCTGCTCATCCTTTTCCATGTACGTGTGCACGATGCTCTCTTTGCCGTCGTCGTCGTCGTTGCGCACGATAACCTGGTAGTTGCCAGACTCGACCAAGTAGAACTTGTCGCCGGGGTCGCCCTGCTTGATGATCGTGTCGCCTGGCTTCGCTTCTATGCGCTCCATGACCGCAAAAATGTCGTCCTTCTGCGGACCCGTGAGCTGGCGGAAGAGCCAGTTGCCCTTGGTGATCTTCTCGAGCATCGCGAGCTGCTCGGGCGTCTTCGCGATCACGTGGTCGCTCACTTTGTACGCCAAGTCCTCCTCCTTCACCATCTGCGCCATGTCCTTTCGCATCTGCGCGCGCCGCTTCTCCTTCGACATGCCGCGACGCACAGGACGCAGCTGCTGTTGCCCGAGGCGCGAGTCGCTCTTCTGGCGAGGCAGGCGCCGCACAGCTGAGTCACCCGTGAACTTGAAGTGGATGCAGATGATCGTGATGTCATCTGTCCGCAGCTCGTAGGTCAGCCAGAGGCGGTACGACTCGGCGACGACCTTGTGGCACGCCTCGAGCGGATCTTCGTACTGCGCAACGATGTCGACGACAGCCTGACTCGTGAGGAACTCGAAGACGCCGTCGCTCGCGATCACCACGAAGCGGTCGTCCTCCGTGAGCTGCAGTGACGTGATCTCGGGCACCGCGATGACGCCGAGCGTCTCTGCGATCTCGTCGCCGATGCTGCGTGTGAACGCCGTGCCAGGGAACGCTCCGTACGGCGACCAGATCCGCGGCGGGTCACCGTCTTCGTCGACTTGGTCGTTCAAGTTTGCCGCCCAGTTCTGCGCGTACACACAATGCAGTGTCGTCAGAGGCGAGGATCTGAGACTCGGAGAAGCCGCAGAGAGACAGAGAAGCGTACATCGTGAATCGGCGCGATGCCTTCGAGCTGGTCCATCGTCAACACGCGCGCTCCTGCTCGGCGGACGCGTTCTCGCTCATCCTACGCTCGACAGCAGCAACGCAGCAACAGGAACAGTGAGTCAGTGCCGCCACAGACGCGGGAACAAATGCCCACACACTCCACGGCTAGCTCACCGAGCGATACGGCGTCTGATCGACCGAGAGCGGCTGCGCCACCAACTTCCCATCGCTCATCGTGGCGATCACGGCGCGCGAGTCGCCGACGTTCGCCACATGGATCATGTCTCCGTCGAGGAACATGGCGATCGCCGTCGTGCCGCTCAGGCTGTCGTCGATGCGCGATGCGTGGAGCTTCGCGTTCGTATCCTCGAAGGACTTGGAGTACGCCTCGAGAAACGAGCAGTTCTTCTTCTCCATGATCTTGATGAGCCGCTCGGGAGACTCTTTCTTCACGAACGTCGCGCACAGGTCGCCCGTAGTGCCGTGGCCGTCGAACACCCCGAAGAACACCTTGGACTCGTCCCCGTTGAAGGTCGGGATGATCGTGAACGCGTCCTGGTTGGGCTTGTCGAGCGCTGTAGCGAGCAGGGGAACCGAGTCGACGATCATATCAGCGTCAGCGCCAAGACAATCCACACAATAGCAGCAGCAGCAGCAGCAGCAAGAGACGTACCGTCCGGGTAGTAGCCGCGCTGCGAAACGTACGAGTACTGGATCGTGAGCTTGTCGTTCACTTTCGACTTGACGGGCTTGGGCGAGCACACGATGCGGCTGTTGATCTGGTCCTTCGTGAGCGGCGAGCGCGTGGACTTGGCGCCGGGACCGAGCATCGCCGGTGCCACCTTGGATTCCGCCTGCTCCTGCTTCTGCATGAGCGACGCCCCGCAGCCCATGATGATCTCGTCGGCGTTGTGTGTCGATGTCCGCTGCACCACGACGTCGAGAGTCGTGCCACTCCTCGCTTTCTAGCAGCAGTCGAGCTGTACGCTGCGTCTCCCTGAAGCCTCGAGCCGCTCGTTCTCGCACGCGCGTCTAAACTGTTCTTCCTCTTGTCCCGCGGCGGCGACAGCGAGCATCCAGTGCTCCAGAGGCGGACGAGTATAGCGCGGGTTGGCAGCTCAGCGCAGGCACGCTCTGCAGCGTCGCGGCGGCGTTTCGCGCGCTTCGTCTGTGGGCAATTTATAGCCCCACACAGACACACACAGACACAGCTGAGCAGCCCTCGTGCAGGTTCCCATCCTCGCGCTGCACAGGTTTCTTACCAAAACAGACCCGAAACGTCTCGCTGGCTGCTGCGCACAGCGACCTTCAGCATGGCTCTTCCAGCGCAGCGTTGTCTCCTAATAGAACCACAGCCGCGTGAGTCTGCAACACGCGCGCACCCCCACCCATTCGGCATGCACACACACGCACATGCACAAGATCGCTCTGTGCTCCATGAACGCCATACGCATAAAAAGCTCAAAATCTATTTCCATTCGTACAGAGCGGGGCAGGTTAGTCACCTTCACGACGATAGCGACGCAGTTCGCCAACTCACTCGCTCGCTCGTTCACTGCGGCGGCTGCTGCTTCTGGTCGTCATCTCCGCCCCCACCGTCGGCCAGGAGCACGTCCTGCTCCGCTTTGCTCAGCAGCACCGTGTCGTCCTTGATCTGCACCGAGTACTGCTTCACCATCTTGACCATCGCGTTCGGCGAGTACACCTCCCGGTTGTTGAACCACTTGCAGCTCACGTACTGCACGGCGCATTTGTTGTAGTGGATCATCTTGCCGACCGTCTTGTCCTCGCCGTAGTCGAGGCCGTCGAGCTCGACCTTCACCGGCGAGTCCAGCAGGCACTTGAGCAGCTCGTTGCCGACAAAGTACGAGCCGCCGGTCGCGAACACGTACGAGTTGGCGTTCGCGACGCCGCCGATGTTGACATGCATGTCGCCCGCGTAGCACGAGCCGAGGCTCTTGCACTGCTTCATGCACTGGTAGTAGTGCGGCCAGAAGATCACGGCCTCCTCATCCTGCTTGAGCAAGTGGCTGCGCGGGTCGTCGCGGTGCACGTGGCTCATGATCGTGAGCGTCTTGTTGTGCAGGTTCAGGTAGCTGTCCACGCCCTCGTGGCGCACGACGCTCAGCGTCTCGTCGAGCGCCGGCGGGATGTACACGTCCTCGTGGGCGAACAGGATCGCGTGCGGGCTCGCGATGAAGCCGATGAAGTCCCAGTTCGTCTTCTTGCACACGAAGATCACGCGCTTGGTGAAGTCCACGAGCGCGGCCGTGCCTTTCTCCGTCAGGCTCACCTCGCGCGTGGGCAGGATCTCGCCCGTGAAGCCCACGCGCACGTGCAGGAAGAATACGAGCACCTGCGCGTAGTAGCCGAGCGCGAGCCCCGCCACGAGCGCCACGGCGAGCCAGCGCTTGGCGCCGCGCCGTGGCTTGCGCGTCTTGGACACGTCCTCGGCGTCACGCTTGATGGGCGACCTGGGCACGTACATGTGGCTGTTGCTGCTGCTACTGCCGCCGAAGCTCCCGGATCGCGACTGGCGCTGCGAGAGCGGCAGCAGGCTGTCGCTTCCCTGCATGGCCATCGAGCGAGCGCGTGGAGTTTTTCGGTTGTGGGTGCAGTCGTGAGGTGAAGTGAGGGAGGGAAAAATCATTTGGGGAAGTCAGGATGCGTGGTGTGGGCCACGCCACGCTGGGCGGCACACTTTCAGCCAATCGCTCGGCTGCATATCTATTTATCTCGCCAGTGTGCGCTGTGATTCGTGTATCTTGTGACTACGACGCTGTTTTGGGCGAATAGGAAGGCAGGAGGAGAGTGGGGTTTACCACTTCTGAAGGTGCGGTAAACAGGGATTAACGGGATGGCGCGACGAGAGGACGCAGACGCGGTGGACGTGAATGGCGACGAGCTCGCGACGGCCGTCGCCCGCGAAGCACTCACAGTAGGTGCGCTGCGTGTGACACTCTCTCGCGCGCGCGGACGACACACTTCGCTGACGCTGGAACCTTCACCCTCTTCTTTCTCGCTGTGTCTCGCCTTTTCGGCAGTGGAGAACGCGCGCGAGCTGCATGCTGAGCTCTTCGAGGCATACCCGGAGGCTGCGGCGAAGCGCGTGTCGCGGCTCGAGCGCGAGGCGAAGGAGCTGCCGAACCGCTCGCTCGTCTACGGCGAGATCCCGTTCGATACCGTCGACGAGATCTTCAAACTGGTACGCGCATGTGGTCGCTATCATTTGCGCTCACGACGCTGTTGGGCATTGCTGGCGCCGGCAGATGGCCATCGATCTGCTGCAGCCGAGCGCATAGTGACGCCGCGTACCTGACTGAGTGCGTTGCAGATGCGCTCGCAGTTCGGCGTGCTGCTCGACAGAGGCGGGAACTTCTACGACCTCGGCTCGGGCTGTGGCAAAGTGGTGCGTGCGCCTTCGACTGTGCCATCCATGCGGTGCCACGGCGAGTGTCACTCCTGCAGTTCTGTCAACGCGCATGAACGATACTACTGCAGGTCATGGCTGCTGTGCTGTTACACGACTTCTCGAAGTGCTGCGGGGTCGAGGTGCGTTGCTTGTTGCATCGCCCATGCTGCCCTGTCCGTTTCCCACACATAGCGCACATCGCGATCATGCGTGCCAGGTGCTGGACGGACTCCACGCCATCGCGCTCAAGGTGCTCGATCAGTGGCGCTACCAGATGCTCGACGCGCTGCCTGCCGCGAAGGCGGACGTGGACGTGGGCTTCGCCAAGGCGGACGCGACCAACGCGGCGATCTGGAAGGACGCAACGCTCGTGTTCTGCAACTCGACGTGCTTCAGCGACAGCGTGTGTGCCTATGCTTCCTGCGACCTACCGACAAAGTCAACACAGCCAATGGCACTCGCACACACTCACTGTCCTTACATCTTGTGTGCCTGCTGCAGCTCCTCCAGTCGCTCTCTGTCGCAGCAGGTGCGTTCCACACACGCGAATCACTCGAGTTTGATTCCTGGCAGTGTGATCTGAGCTGCTGGCTGCTTGCTGACATTGCAGACGAGCTGCGCGACGGGAGCTACTTCGTGACGATCACCAAGCCGCTGACGTCCAAGCGCTGGCAGACGATGCTCGAGCAGAAGTTTCCCATGAGCTGGGGCAGAGCCACAGTGATCGTCCAGCGAAAAGTGTTCTGAGCGCCACCACCACACATCGCCATCGCTCGCATTCGTGTATATACAGAGAGAGAGAGACACACACATATATATATACACACATACACCATACGAGAGCGACGCACATACGCACGCAGCTTTGCTGACGAGTGCTCCACGCGGAGATCAATTGCTCAATCAATAAATTAACCACCACTTCCACTGCCCACACTTCCTTGAGCAAGCTTTCCGAGTCGCGCGCGCTATCGCTCTGCAGCTGGGCGGTTCTGCAAGTGGCCCATGGGCACCATGTGAGCTTGCGGATCACTGCCCGAGCCCGATGCGCGACCGCGTGGCGTGGCGCTGCGCGCGCTGCTGCTGCTTGTGAAGAGGCGTCGCCGCGTCGTCCGCCGCGTCGCCCATCTGGAAGTCTTCGCACGCGCCGCTGCCCTGTTGCTCCTGCTGCTTCCTCTCCTTCTCGATCAGGTAGAGCTCGTACTCCTCCGCCACGTCGGCGCGGTCCTCCACGCGCGTGGGCTTGCGGCGCAGCATCTCGTCTCCGCTGCTTCTTCGTGTCTGCTGGGCAGTTTATGTGCTCGGGAGGTTGGGGATTGGGCGGAATGTTGTGTGAATGTGACGCATTGAAAAGCGTGGAAGCCTACCATGCACGACCGAATAGTAGCCTATGTTTACTGACTGACTGCCTTGTGTGATAACGCGGCACTTCAGGAAGAGACGACGGCGACGGCGACGACGACAGCGAACAGCGCAGCGTCTCTCTCTCTCTCTCACACACTCGCCTGACGCGCGCGTACCTGTCGTACCACGCAGAGATAGAGCTGCTCTGCACCCAGCTCACCAGCCCCTATCGGTACAGCCTGCCTCTCACTCTCGCTGAACGCGCCGTCCGCACCGCCTCTTCCGACGCGAAACGAGGCCATCATGTCGCCTCGCTCTTCCTCCTCGTCGCTGTCGTCGCGGCTCTCCTGTCACACACTGGCGTTCTCCATGCATCGCTGCGTGTGGGCCCTCCTCGCGCTGTCGCTACTGATTGTTGGCGAGAATGGAGATCGCGGCAGCGCGCTCGTCGCCGCGAAGATGCACGCATCCGAGATGAAGCACCTGCAGGAGCAGGCGCGCGAGATGTTCTACCACGGTTACCAGAACTACATGGAGCATGCGTTCCCGTGGGACGAGCTCAAGCCGCTGTCGTGTGAAGGGCGGCGCTGGGACAAGCGCGAGCGCGGCGACCTGGACGACGTGCTCGGCGGCTACTCGCTCACGCTCATCGATTCGCTCGACATGCTCGCGATCCTGGGCGACCGCGCCGAGTTCGTGCGCGCCGTCCAACTCGTGGTCGAGCACGTATCGTTCGACCGCGACGTGGTCGTGTCCGTGTTCGAGAGCACGATCCGCGTCATCGGCGGGCTCGTCTCGGCGCACATGCTCGCGTCGCCGGACCATCTGGGGATCATGACGGCGCAGGAGTACGGCGGGGAGCTGCTGGACCTCGCAGTGGACCTGGGCACGAGGCTCCTGCCAGCGTTCGACACGCCCACAGGTCTCCCCGTGCACCGCATCAACCTCAAGCACGGCGTCGTGAAGAACACGCCGACGCTCACGTGTCCCGCCGCCGCCGGCTCGCTGCTCGTCGAGCTCTCGTACCTCTCGCGGCTGTCAACGCTCCCCGTCTTCGAGGAGAAAGCGAGCAGCGCCGTCATGGCGCTGTGGCTACGGCGCTCGGATTTGAACTTGCTTGGCAGCGCGATCGACGTGGCGTCCGGCGAGTGGATCCACTCGCACGTGAGCATCGGCGCGGGACTGGACTCGTACTTTGAGTACCTGCTCAAGTACCACCTCGTGAGCGGCAACGCGCTCTGGCTCGAGATGTTCAACATGAGCTATAGCGCTGTGGAGACGCACGTCAACCACGACGACATGCACATCGAGGTGGACATGAACTACGGTAAGCAGTACGTGCGCTCGCGGCGCGTGTCGGCGCTGCAGGCGTTCTGGCCCGGACTCCAGGTGCTCGCGGGCGACGTGTCGAGCGCGATCCGCAGCCACGACAAGCTCTTCTCGCTCTGGGACAAGTTTGGCGCGATGCCGGAGCTCTTCGACTTGGCGGGAGCGGGCAGCGTGATCAGCTGGGCGAGGACGTCGCCGCTGCGGCCGGAGCTGATCGAGAGCACGTACCACCTGTACCAAGCCACGCGCGACCACAAGTACCTCAAGGTCGGACGCAAGCTGCTACAGGACATCCAGCGCATCTCGCGCGTGAGCTGCGGGTACGCGGCGGTGGGCAACATCCACACGCTGGCAGTCGAGGACCGCATGGACAGCTACTTTCTGTCGGAGACCGTCAAGTACCTGTACCTGCTCTTCAGCGCGGATCCGGACGTGATCGTTCCGTCGTTCGATCTGACCAATGCGAGTGCTGCGCACAGCGCCGCGAGCAGCAGCAAGAGCGACAACAAGAGCTCGTCGTTGTCGTCGGAGTGCAGGAGGAACGCGACGCGTGCGCTGAAGTCGTCGCAGGTGATTTTCAGCACGGAAGGACACCTGCTCATGCTCGACTCGACGCTGTTTGCGCGCGGCAATGGGACGCAGAAGACGCAGCCGCACGCCGAATGCGAGAACTCGAACCTGCTCCCCAAGACCCAGGTTGGTAGCGCAGCAGGAGGAGCCGCCGCAGCGAAGGCAGTCGCGTCGTCGCTGCAGATCGGCATCTCGGCGCGTCTCGATGGTGTGCACGTCATGACGCTGGTCGCGTGGCCAGCGAAGTTCGGACTGCAGATCGCTCCGCACAGCCACGTGGAAGCGCCGCTGATGCTCTATAGGAAGAGCGTCGGCGACGCCTGCGCGCAGCTCTCCAATTCGGACGCGCAGCGCGTCAAGGGGAACCTCGTGTTGGTCACGCGAGGCGTGTGCTCGTTCTCCGAGAAGGCGCTGCGTCTGCAAAGCGCTGGCGCCGCGGGCGTGATCATCGTCAACTCGAAGACGGCGAAGGCGCGCCACCCGGATCGCAAGTACGTGCTCACAGACGACAAGCGCGGGCTCGGCAAGCAGGTGCGGATCCCCGTGATGCTCGTGTCACGCGAAGATGCGGCGCAGCTGCACCGACAGGTGACGAGTCTGCGGAGCCTCGCGCCAGAGGCTGACGTGGATGTCGATGGCAGCAGCGACGGTGGCGGATCGGACTCGGCGTCTTCGGTGGTGCTCGGGTCGCTCTCGCCATGGCTCTACTGATGAGTGTTTAGTTTTGGTACCGAGGCAGATTTTGTCGAGAGGGAGTGGATGTGAGTGAGTGTGTAGAGAAGTAGATGGGGTGTCGCGCGCGAGTTTGTAAATCAAAGCGAGAGAGAGGGAGAATGTAAATGAAATTGAAGCAAGAGCGATCCATCCCTACCAGCGTGTCCGTCCAGCCTGCCTTTCCTCCCGTCGTGAGTGAGTGAGAGGATGATGATGAGGAGTCCCAGCACTCAGTCGTCGTCACCTCGGCTGAGCAGCCAGCCACACGCTGACGAGATGGATGCGTTGATAGATGGATGCTTAGAGATCTTCGTCGAAGACCGTGAGGTCGACTCGCACATGGTTGCCCTTGGCGAGCGCGGCATCGTCGTCGTCCGCGATCAGGTTCACGATCTTGTCCACGATGAACTGCGTGCGCTGCTTCTGCAGCGTGACGTTGTGCGGCTCGTCGTCCACGAGCAGCTGGAGCATGTACTTGATGAAGACGAGCCCGTGCTCCAAGCCGATGAAGAGCCACAGACGGTTGGACATCGACAGGGACTCGGTTGTGCGCTTCGACGTGAAGCACACGAGCGCCACGTTCGTCACGACCGAGAACGTACTCATGATCTCGATGATCGTCCCCCACGTGCCGATGTCCTGCGCGCCGCGAGGGTCGGGGCGACGCGTCGCGTTCACGAGCTTGTGCGCGTCGATGCGGATCTCAAAGTAGTTGTTGAACAGCGCGAGCGCCGGCGCGAGCGGGAAGCCGACCACGAACAGTGTCACGTAGCCGAACTGGATGATCATCTCGTTGTAGTCGTCGAACGTGCCCTTTTGGTCGTACACGTCCAGCTTCATCTGGCGCTCGATCTCCGACTGCTCGCGGCGAACAGCGTTCTTCATGAGCTCTTTCGAGCTCTTCGAGTGACTCAGCTTCTGCTTGATCCACGGGAGCCCGACTTCGAAGAAGTTCCCAGACGTCAGACGCAGCACGAAGATGATGCCAAGCGCGACTTTGAGCTCGTCCATGCAGCCGCCGTGGTGGCCCTTGCACGTGTTGCCTTCCGCGGCGTTCTTGATGAACGCGACGTAGAAAAGACTCGCGTACGAGTTGACGAACTGGAACAGGAACGTCTTGCCGATCAAGTGGTCCTCGAACTCCGTGTCCGTGCGGTGGTTCTCGTAGTCGTTCAGCTTCGCAGCCATGCCGCTGTACATGTTGTTGAGGATCATAATCTGCACGGCGTTGATCGTCGACGCCACGTAGCCGCCGATCTCCTTGCCGCCGATCGTGAAAAACTCCTTCCATCTGGTCGTGGCGGCGAAACGGAAGACGTAGATCCCAGCCACACACCCGATCACCAGCAGGATCAGAATGAACACAAAGAGCTGGAGACACAACAGAGCACAGCAATGTTAGCGAGCGATGCGCGAGCCAACAACAGAGCTCGTTCACGTACCAGCGATGCCATGATGCGACGGAATCGCAGGTGGGGGCTGAAGTAGCGCGTCTTGGAGCCGTCCACTGGCGACGTGATCTCCTCGCCGCTGAACTCCGGACGCTCCACCTCTTCGTCCTCAAAGCTGCACATCCCCCATTCCAGAGCAAGCGTGGAGTTGTAGCGCTTCCAGTATTCGTAGTAGAACCTGAGGCACAGCGACACAAACAATGTCAAGTCAGGACTGTGGATCAGTGGAAGCAGACATCCATGTGGAGCAGAAGCAGTGCGTACGTCGACCAAAGCGCCATGAAGAGTCCGAAGTACGGCACGAGCGAGGAATCCGCCGTCCCCTGGATCCCGACGCTGATGAACACCAGGATGCCGACTACCGACGGCGCGATCAGCCACGTCGTGTAGTGACCTGCAGCAACAGCGTTCCGACAGCTCACGTCAGTACCCGCGAGAGAGGGCTCGACATCAAGACAAACCGCGCCACTCACCGAGCCACGCGAAGTACAGCCCCACTTTCTCTCCAAAGTAGTCCTTGATCGGGACGAGCGGCTGAGCCCACGGCGCGAACTTCCAGCTGAACCACTTCTCCTTGAGCGATGCAACCTCCGAGAAGTCGTGCAGTGGGAACGCCGCCACAATGCACTTCTTCTGCTCCAGATCGACCATGTTCAGCGCGCATCCGCCGTCCGCGATGTGGCCCTTGATGATACTCAGCAGCAGCTTGAGTCTGCACGTAGAGAACAGAGTAGTTCGTCAGCGTTGTCACGAGCACAGGATAGTAACGCACAGCGCACGGAGACAAGACGCACCGATCGACGCCGCGGAAGGGGGATTTCTTCGGTCCGTATTTTCGGTACGCAGGTTGAAGTCGCGGCTCGACGTCATACTGACAAGAACACAGACAGCACCTGGTGAGTTAACGAACGCGTTGCCACGCAGTCAGGAGCACAACGACACATGAGCACGCAAACATACCTTCGCGAAGAGGTTCTGGTACGCATCGCGGTGCGAGATCTTCTTCGAGTCTTCGATGCGAATCGGAGCGATGCCCTGATCCGGGTAGCCGAGCTCGGCGATCTTCCGGATCTCAGCGGGATCGAACTCCACTTTGTAGTCGGTGCGGTCCGCCTCTTTGCCCAGGCGCTCGAGCGACGCGCGCAGCTTGCAGAACACAAGCTCGCGGTCGACCGAGTAGAACATCTTGGTCTCAATGCCGCCGGCGGCGAGCTGCTGCAGCACTTTGCGCATCGAGAACTCCTTCTGGTGCTCCGTCAAGTCATCGCTCTCATCGTGGACCTTGAACACGACCACGTAGTCGTACGAGTAGCCGTTCTCGCGCTCGAACGCTTCGTCGAGCTGCACGCGCACGTCCTTCGCGTCGAGCGACGCGTTGAGCGACGAGCCGCGTCGCGACACGGCGGTCTTGAGCGCCTTGAGACGCATGCCCGGGTTCTGCAGCGCCATCACCGTTCGGTCCGTCGAAATGAAGCGCAAGCAGCCAGTCCGTCCGTCCGTCGTCTGCTCTGCGCGTTGCCAACTGAGACGGCGAGTCGGCGGCGACGGACGTGCGGCCAAAATGGGGAC
The DNA here is from genome assembly GCA_023335995.1 of Globisporangium nagaii. Lineage (NCBI taxonomy): Eukaryota > Oomycota > Peronosporomycetes > Pythiales > Pythiaceae > Globisporangium > Globisporangium nagaii. Next base: position 16,531 of record JAADWH010000520.1, read on the forward strand.
AGCGTGGGTTACCTTTTTTGGTTTCTACGTTTCCATTTTCGTGAGACGGCGACCGTTGGGTTCAGGAGCGCTGTACCACAAAGCGCGGTACAGTCGGGTCGGTGGGTTGGGATTCTGTGGTTGGGCGGAGATTGCAAACGCAAAGCACATTTTGGGGACGAGCGGCCGAAATGGGCAAGAAGCGGCGGCGACAGCCTCTTGAGACTGATTCGCGCGGCGGAGACCAAGCGAGCGCGACTGCCAGCGAGCCCACGAGCAGCGCATCCAGCAGCAGCAGCAAGCGCCAGGCGACTGACGGTCCGCTCACTGCGCGCGAGCTCGAGGCGTTCATCCGCGACGGCTTCGTGCTCCTCAAGGACGCGTTCGCAGAGGACACGGCGGCGAAATGCCGCGAGCTGGTGTGGCGCCGGCTGGAGCAGGACGGGATCTGCAAGAGTGACCCAAGCACGTGGGTGGAGCGCCATGGAATCGCAGGTACGCTGCTGTGACGATCAACGCTCGCGCCTTGCATGCAGACTGCAGCTCGACATCCCGGCTCTCGTTGCTGAGTTTGCTTTGTTTTCTTCTCGCTTATTCGTTTCTGCGACAACCTGCAGAGATCTACAACGGAGCCGACGACCCGATCTGGGACGACGTCTTGACGCCCAAGCTGCACCGCGCAGTCGACCAGCTGTGCGGGGCAGGCGCCTGGGAGAAGTTCGGCTGCGGCTGGTGGATGGTCACGTTCCCGAACCAGTCCGAGCCGCCGTGGGATGCTGCGGGGAAATGGCACGTGGACGGCGCCTCGTACCAGCACCACATCGATAGCAGGGAGTCTGGTCTACTCGCGATCTTCTGCTTCTCCGACATCGCGCCGACAGAGGGAGGTACGGCGCTGTCAGCGGGCTCCCATGCTCCGATCGCTCGCCTGCTTGAGAAAAACGAGCCGCGTGGACTGCGAGGCGGCGCGGTGAGCTTCACCGCTCGGAAGTTTCCCCGCGATCGAGTCGTCGAAGTGAACGGCAAGGCGGGAGATGTCATGCTCGTCCACCCGTTCCTCTTGCATGCTCGGAGCAAGAACCTGGGGCAGAAACGTGCCGACTCGGTTCGGATCATGTGCAACCCCAACATTCGGCTGCGCCGGAAGATGAACCTGAACCGGGAAGATAGCGCGTACACCCCCGTGGAGCAAGCTATCGTGAATGCTCTGAAGACGAGGCAGTAGCGTTGCTGTGCGAACCAAGCTCGGTAGAACAACTGCCGTGAAGGAAGAAACCCATCATGTCATGCGTGAGTCACTGCACCAACGCGCAGAAAAGCATCAAGAGAACTGTCCGCCGACGATAACGAGCAAGCAGATGCAAGAAGCGTCACTGCATCGCATGCAGCCATGTCCACCTTGCCGCAGCGCTGCTGCGTCCTCTATGCGCTTCTCCTTCAAGCAGCACTGTCGTGTCGCCTCTTGATTGGCGCCTGGCGCGTGTCGCCGTTTTTGTTTCTGCGTTGCTGGCATCAAAAGCTGCCGGAGCGGCGCAGTCATGAGCTCCGCGCAGGTGCGGAGGGTGGCTCTAGCGGGACGGATCGTTCTTCTGCGTGTGGCGCTGCTTCTCGCCGTCCGCCGTCTAGCCTCATGCCCACACACTGCCAGCGAGCGAGCACCTCGTCCGTCGTCTCGTGCGTCGTTGCGGAAATGCAATGCGCGCACGCGAGTTGAAGTGGGAGCCGAAAAGGGAAACCGTGCTGGGACATGCTTGACAAGCACTCTTTCCCAAACCATCTTTCGAGACCGCGCTCTCAACTATGGACGTGGCACGACAGTTCGGCTCTCGAGGATACGCGCTGATGGAGCATGTCGGATCGGATCTTGGGAGTGACTCCGATGCCTCAAATAGAAGCCCTCTCCGTGCAGAAAGATTCTTCCTCCCTTCAGCGAATCAGGCAGAAGAAAAATGCTCGATCATCCATTCACGAACGCGCCGCCAAGCCCTCAAGAGCAAGAGAAGCACGAAGATGCTGCGCCCCATCGCCTACGCGAGCGCGCTGCTCGCCTACATGCTGCTGTCGCCGTCCGCCTCGTCGGCCGCGGTGCTGCGCATGCCGATGAAGAAAGTGGACGACGAGCAGTTCGTGTCGTCGCTGCTCACGAACATCCGCAACCTGAACCACCCGGACGTCTGGCAGCCGGAGTTCCAGGTGCCGCATACAACGGACGGCGCGCAGTCGCTGCAGGACCACGCGAACGTGGTGATCCGCGACTTCCAGAACGCGCAATACTACGGCGAGATCTCGCTCGGCACGCCCGGGCAGACGTTCACGGTGATCTTTGACACCGGGTCGAGCAATGTGTGGGTGCCGAACCGCAAGTTTGGCGGCCACCACGTGTACGACCACGCGAAGTCGTCTTCGTACAAGGCGAACGGGACGGCGTTCAACATCCAGTACGGGAGCGGGCCGGTGTCGGGCTTCCTGTCGCAAGACTCGCTCAGCGTTGGCGGGCTGGTGCTCGAAGACCAGTTCTTCGCCGAGGTGAACGTCACAAAGGGTCTCGGTCCGGCGTACTACCTTGGCAAATTCGACGGGCTGTTCGGGCTCGCGTTCGACACGATCAGCGTCTCGCACCTGAAGACTCCATTCCACCGCCTTGTGGAGGAAGGTAAGCTGGACGAGCCGGTGTTCGCGTTCTACCTGGGCGACAAGGCTGACGGCGAGCTCACGCTCGGCGGCACCGACAAGAACCACTACAAGGGCGAGCTGTCGTACGTGGATGTGACGAGTCCGACGTACTGGGTGGTGAAGCTCGACGCGGTGCAGGTGAAGGACGAGAAGATGACGGGCGTGGACAAAGCCATCATCGACTCGGGCACTTCCCTCATCGCCGGACCGAAGGATCAGATCGCCGCGCTCGCGAAGCTCGTTGGCGCGCACAAGTTCATCATGGGCGAGTACCTGATCAGCTGCACGCAGGACGCGCCAGACATTTCGTTTGTGCTGAATGGCAAGAGCTACACGCTCACGAAGGACGAGTACATCATCAAGAATGGTCCCATCTGCCTCTGGGCGTTCATCGGTCTCGACATCCCCGCTCCTGCCGGCCCGCTGTGGATCTTGGGCGACACGTTCATGCGCAAGTACTACTCGGTCTTCGACTGGGGAACTGACTCGCGCAAGCCTCGTGTCGGCTTCGCTCTCGCCACGTGAGTGAAACCCGACGCGTGATGAACTGCAAATGCCGTGAACAATGTGTAAGTAGTGCACACTTTTGGAGTGAATGAGCGCCGAGCTGTCGAGTCCGCTGCCATGGTAAGAGAAACAGAGTCATATTCACCGAGCTAATCATTTGTGCCAGCCTCGTTTGCAACCCCTTGTGCATCACTGACTGAACACAGACATGGCAGGCGGATTTGAATCTGTTGAGTGCTTGCATGGATGTGTTTAAGCGCATGTGTGTGTTTGCAAAAATGCCGCTGCTACTCGCGAGAGTCGAGAAGGAAAACAGCGACTTCGGCTTAGACCGCGAGACCGAAGCCGACGCGCGGCGAGCCCGTGGTGCCCCAGTCGAAGACGGTGTAGTACTTGCGCATGAAGACGTCGCCGAGGATCCAGAGGTCCTCGCTGCCGCCCGAGAACGCGAACA
>JAADWH010000521.1:0-20132 GCA_023335995.1 Globisporangium nagaii
TGCTAGCTACAGAGGAGTTCGCTCAGCGAAGGTAGCGACTGGAGCAGCGCCACTGCTCTCGCGCTGGACATGCTGCTGCTGCTGCTGCTCGTCGCGCGGGTCGATGCCAAACACGAGCACTTCATAGGTCTGGCTAGCGTCCCCTTCCACTTGCTGCGGGTCGACGACGATCACTGGAGATGCGTGAGCTTCAAAGTACACGCTGTTGTCGTAGCTTGGGTGGTGGCGAATAGTGCCATCGTCGTCGTCCATGTCGTCGTCTCTCTGGTGCCGGCTCGATGGCATTCTGCGATACAGCGTCGTCGCGACGATCAGCGCCAAGCCGAGTCCAAGCACGCAGATGAAGAAGAGCACGCCGGTCGCGATTTGAGACAAGCCGCTTGAGTTTGAGGACGAAGACGACGAGATGGACGTTGTTGGCGGAGGTGTGGACGTCGGCGATTCAGTTGGAGCTGGAGTTGGCGCACTGATTTTTGGCACCATCGAGCACGCTGATGAACACACACGCACACATTTGCACATATGTCAATGGTGACTGAGCGACGCACCACGACTTCCAGCAGAATCGCAAGAACCGCCTCAGCCACGCACCGCAATCGTAAGTGTCGACTCGGCATTTTCCGTTGCTCTCCGGCGGGAGCCCGATGACTATGGAGTCACCCTCTTGCCGGAAGAAGCACTGGAAGCATGCGCAGCCGTCGTCGCCTGTGCGGTACAGTGCGCCGCTTTCGGGTGCGTTGCTGCAGACGCACAGCGCGTCCGGCTTGACACCGTAGAGCACTCGAGGGGAGCAAACGGATGGACACGACGAGAGCGAGGCGGCTTTGCCGTCGACTGCCGTTGAGAAGCCATCCACTCGCTGCAGCAAGAGCGCGCACACCAACAGCAGCAGCAGCGCCATGAAAGGCTGAGGCGAGAGTCCTGGAGTTGGAGCGCAGCAGCAGTGCGAGCTCTTCGGCATGGATGCTGGTCGAGTGCGAGGGAGAGTGTTGGCTTCTGAACCGCAGCTCGGGGCTCAAATCAGCAAAAAGAGGGATGCACCTACAATCTCAGTCGTCCTGTCGCCGTGACACTTCTCGGCTCCTGTCTCTTGTTCAGCCTCCTGAGCTTGAAAATTTCGAGCACGCACCACCAGCGAGAACAATACAGCAGCATGCCGAACGATGACGAGCACAGAAAAATAAAAGTGTTGGTGGCGCTGGTTACGAGCGGTTGCCCACGAGCGGCTCGTCGATGGCCCAGACGCCCGAGATCTCTTCCCACTGAGCCGGCGTGATGCTGATGATGCTCTGCGTCTGCGCGGGGATACTCTCCTCCGCTCGTCCTTCGTGGTTTTCTTTTCATATGCACGAGCACACGCACCGGGTAGTAAGTATGCGAGCATCGTAACACATGGCGAGCTGCAAGCGCGCAAACTGAAGGCGTACCAAGGTACGGGAGCCCTGCGCTGTCGATGCCGATCTCGACGGCGCCATTTCGCACCAGGAACGACATGTCGAACAAGTTCTCGACAGTCTGTGCAACGTGAAGATGGGTGGTTCACATATCGAGGTGTTAGCCCAGAGACATACACGTTCAGCAGTACGCATACCAATCGAAATCGCACCTGCGTGAAGCTCGTGGGATTCACGACGACGTCGAACAGGTGCTTCTTCCGGGTCTCCTCCATCGTGTTCTGCAGCACCTCGAGGCGCCGTGCTTGCGCGTCCTTGCGATCGCTCTATCACATTAGCAACAGCATCATTTAGTTTCCGCACAAGACAGCATGCTACGCACCACATGCAGAATCATCGCTACCTTGTTGGTGTACTCGCTCGGCTTGGCTTCCTGCGCGTCCTCGTCTTCCTTTGCGCGGCGCGCTCGCTTGCGCTCCTTACGCACCACCTGCGTGTCCATGAGACCGAAGAGGAAGCTGATCTCCGGCGCCGAGCGGAAGCATGCGCCTGCAGCTGAGCCCAGCGTCGCCCAGTCAAACTGCGCCGCGTCCGAGCCGCACGCTTGGCGGGTCGCGCGGATCAAGTCGGCGACGTCATACTGCATGGCGGATCAGAAACGCATCCAGCAGCGTTGTCAGCAACTCTGCATACGCACTGCAGCGAGCACTCCATGCATCCTTAAACGCACCTTGGTGAGATCGCTGGCGCCGAGCGCCTGGCTCTGCTTCGCCACCGCGGCGTTGAGCTCGTCGAGGTTGGACGCGTCGAGGTTCGCCTCGCGCGGGTAGCACACGCTGTCGTACATCTGGTCGAGCTGCTGCGTGGTTTCTTGGAACGTGTCGGTCGTGAGCTTCGCGAGGTCGTTCGCGCTCTCCTTCATCGTGAGCAGCAGCTCACGCTGCTTGTAGCGCACTTGCCGCCGGTCCTTCTCCGTCAGCTGCGAGTTCTCGAGGAAGCCGCGCTTGCGCGCTTTCTTCACGCGCGCCGCCGCGTCGTGGCGCTGGCGCTGGCGGCTCGCGGCCTCCTCTTCGTCCTGCTGCTCGTCACGGCGGCGCTGGCGCTCGTCACCCGACGCGTCGCGCTCTTCCTCGTACTCTTCTGCCTCGTCGACGCGGCGCATGCTGCTTGTAGCTCTTCGCTGCTGTCTCGTGCTCGTGTTTGTGCGTTTTGATTGCTGCAAAGCGAATGACTTGGTTTCACTATGGTGAGGGATGCCAATATTTACGCGCCAAAATGCGAGAGACCATCACTCCGGACATGGTGTTGACCACATGATGCAGGTGGACCACACATAAAAAGATCGATGGGAGATCACCTTCGCCACGCGCAAAGCGGGAAGTGATTAGGATTGGAAATGCTTCAGATACTGTTGATCGGATGCGCGCGCGACGCCGCGCAGCACATACACAGTCTGCCTGTGCTTCACGAGCGGAGAGACAGGGTACGACGCAGTCGAGCGGCTGGGTGCTGGAGCGACAGCTTGACGGAGACGCGGAGCGAGCCTGCAGATCGAGCGCTTCTGACGCGGTGCTCTCTGCTTTGTTTCTCTCGCGACTCTCGTGACCGTCGGAGGCTCGCAGCGTCAGTGCTCCGTGCCAGCTCCTGCGCGCTACTGCTGCTGCTGCTGCTACTGTCTCTCTACGCATGCGTGTGTGTTGCTGCTGCTGCTGTTGCGTCTGCCGTCCATGAGAAAGAAAACTCTTCCCAACGCAGCGCAAGTTGCAAATGATCCCGCCGAAGTGGTCGTGAATGTACCAAGTGTTCATTTCCTGCTACTGTGTGCATGTTGACTGCGAATGAGACTGATCGATAGAGAATGCATGAGAGTCTCCACTGCATGCTCACGCTGTGAGGGAGTGACATTTATGAGGAGGTGTTGGGCTTATATATACTACGCGCAGAGCTCGTGCTCTCTCGTCCATACATTGTTTATTACTGAATGTGCGTGTGCTTGGTTGTTGCTACTGCACGCGGACTCGGAAGCCTCTTGTTTACAGTGTCACCGCCTGTGAGTTGACGCTGCTGTGCCGGCGGTCGTTCGAGCTGTACGGCGTGGTGGCCATCTCACCGGGGCTGCCGGACGATGGACGCGTGGACGCGTAGCCGCCACGCTCGGGGCTGTCTGCCGCGCCGTTGATCGCCATCATATACCGCCCGTCGTTGCTCACGTAGCTGCCACTGCTCTGCGGAGCCTTCGCGCTGTACGTCTGCCGGTTGGTGTTGCTCTGGTACGTGTCGCTGTTGCCGCTCAGGTTGTTGCTGCTGGTCGAACCGACCATGAGCGCCGCCGTGCCGCTCGCAGGCGCGCTGCCGTTGCCGCTCGCGTACGGCTGGTGGTAGTACGTCGCGTCCTCCTCGTGGTCCTCGCTCTCGACGAGGCGTCGGCGCGCCTTGCAGTAGCACGACAACAGCGCCACGACCGCCACGACGAACACGAGCACGGCGCAGCAGATGATGAGCGCGATCTGCCACGTCTGCATGCTGTTCGAGGTCGTGGCTGTTGAGTCTGGACACCAAAAGGCATCAAGTCCAGGTACAGTGAGTTATTGATGCCAGAGAAGTATGGGCAAGGTCGATACTGATACCAAAGTACCGCCCGACAGCATGCACAAAAGCGTGAGCATACCCGTGCTGCCAGCGCTTGGAGTCTTGCTGCCGCTCGTCCCACCGCTAGAGCTGCCTGTCGAGTTGGTCGCAGTCGGAGTGGTGCCTGCGCCAGTAGCGTTAAGAGATGGAGAAGGGGTTGGTGCACCTGAACGTTTCGATGGTTTGGTGGTGAGGGGAGACGATTACAACAGTGTCGGAAAGGAGAGTAGACACAACGAAGTCGTGATAGCAGTAGCAAAGCAAAAACAAGACAAGCGGACAGTACCAGTGGTGGGAGTGGGCGACGGAGTTGGGGAAGGCGTTGGCGTAGGCGAAGGAGTTGGAGGAGCGGGAGATGGTGTGCCCGTAGTAGCAGCAGGAGGAGGAAGCAACAGAGAGAAAAAATGGTGAGGGTGTCAGTACCAACGCGCAACAGCAGACATCCGAGCCAATTGAATGGCAGTCGCTGGGCAAGACAAGGACATGCACGAGATGCAGGGCAGGAGGTAGCCTACTTGTGGGGCTGCTCGTCGTCGGGCTCGGCGTCTTCGTGGGATCGCTCGGCGAGGTTGATCCGGAATTGCCCGTATCGCAGTCCGCTGAATTCGTTCATCGAGCATGGAGATTAGTATCCGCGCCAAAGCGCTCAGTATCAGCATCTCGAGCACCAGACAGCCGAGCACGCGAACACTCACAGCAGTCAGAGCCGTCGAATGGACACGTCGTGCCGCTTTTGTACGAGTACGTGAGCACCGTGCCGTCCGGCTGCTTGATGTAGCACCCCGCGCAGTTGCAGGAGTCACCGCCGCAGAGGCAGCCGGGCGTGCCGCCCGCTCCAAAGCCGTACGTCACCTTCGTCGAGCAGATCGCATCACAGGTCGCAGCGTCTGCTACTAGAGCATCAAGCACGCGCAGGAATTGGTGTCAGTCCGCCGCCTCATCAAGCGATCGTCGTTGGTGCCAGGCAGACATCGACGACACCACAGCCGTCGAGAAGCGAAGCATACCTGACGCGCTGTAGCAGCAAACGAGCGCGGCGAGCACCGCGAGCGGCTGGAGAAACCGCACGAGCATGTTGGTCGCGCGCGTATATGGAGAGCGAGCGAGCGAACGAGAAACAGATAGAGCGCTCCTTGGTGTTTGGAGGGTCTGTTTGTCGCCGCCAAACCCAAACACAAGCGCACGCAAATCGTTAGCTCACACAAACGCACAGCCGACGATTATTCCTTCCATCCAAGCACGCTCATCGACGCCGCGTCTTACCTGCTGCGCTTGCGGGTACGTGGCCGAGTGCGAGTGCTTCGCGCGTCTTCGTTGGACGCGTCCGCCGCGAGCGCCTCCGAGCAGCTCTCCTCTCTCTGGGCTTCCGCTTCAGTTTATTGGCTCCGTCCTCCTCGCGCTCTCTCTGGCCGGCTGCTGAATCCCTCGCTGCCTGCAGGTTTGTCTCTGGCCGCTGTCTGATACTCGAGAGTGGCTCTGATGAGGGAGGCTGAGGTTATCGGCGCAGACTGTGCGGAAGACAGGATTGGATCGTAAACTGCGTTTGCTTATTTTGGGCGTCTCTGCTGATCGGGGAACGATGCGATTCGGAAGAGAATCGTCCTCGGGTGCCCAAATCAGCTCGTGTACGCGCGGCGTATACTCAGTTTTGGGGAGCGACAGGGATGCGCTGCGCTCTCCGATCTCTGCCTGAAGCGGTGGCGGAGCTGTCGCACCCCTGAAAAGTCAGAAGATCAATGATTCTGGCCAATCGCCGAGCAGTCAGCGCTCGAGAGGGTGCAGGGCTAGGGCGGCACCCACAAACTCCGCTTTCCAAATATTCACCAACACATACACACAAAATGAGAAAAAGGAGCAAAATTCAAGAAATGCGTTCGTGTTCATCTCAAAAGGTCAATACAATCGATAATTGAAGAAATATACATGCTTTTACGACGACACTACCTCTTTCTCTTAGTTTTCTCGTTGCACACGGTTCTGCCTCACTGTCGAGCCACGCATAGAATAAAACCCATCAGTCTCAGCCAGTTGAGGACTGTTTCCTTGCTCGCGAACTTGGACTCCATCTACTTCAAAGTCATCAACGTGTAACCAATTGCTGTAAAAGTACATACTATCGCCTTCTACTCTAACCCTTCCCTTTGGCAGTCTTTCAGCACTAATGACATTGCAAACATAGCACTATCAAGACTTGTTTCAGCGGACACTATACGAGCATGGAGCTCCTGGAGCTCAGCTTCTCCGTGCGGTCGCTCGCGAGTTGGGAAAAAGAGAACCCTCTCGATGTCGCCTGCCTGTTTAGAGAGGCGGACTTCCACCAGACGAGCGGTTTTGCTTGTTGTGGTCGCCTGCACCCTCTTCAATCGCTTATGCACCGCCATCTGATGCACGACTGTCCTCGGAATGAGTTCGAGGATCAGCGGGACGGCAGTGGTGCTGACTCCATCAAGGAAGTACAGCTCACTTACTACCAGTGCCATGGCCGGGTCGCTTGCGTCTGTGCGCACGGTCAGCTATGGTCGCTTGCGTCTGGTGCAAGCGGAACTGCCGAGCGAGCGAAAGGGTGTTGTGCAGTGTGACGAAAGTGCGGACGACTGATGTACTGCGCGCTGTCGGCTAAGCGTCCATGTGTTCTTCGTGCGGCTCATGAAGCAAGGGGTCGTGCTGGTCATGATTATTGGGGTCGTGTTGGTGATGTTGGTGTTTGTGGCAAGTTGGTGATTGAGATCTGAGACGACGATATTTGTTTGGTTGTTTGTCGAATTGTTTTGATGCCCTTTACGTACATTTCAACCACGTCGAGCCAATATTTCGTGTTTTCAATAGAAAATGTATTGTATCGTTCGGAATGTGTGCTTTGTGTTTTGCAATCGCACCAATAAAACAACACCGTCATAATTCGCATATTTTTGTTGCGTATTGTTTTCATCATATTTAGTGGGGGATTTCAGCTTCTATGATATTCGTTTGCAAGGGGTTCATATGAAAATCAAAAGAAAAGGCGACCTTGTCATTTTCGAATCCAAGTGTCTCACTCGCATGGTCAGCGACTTTACTCGATTGGAGGCCTCAGCCTCAAGCAGTTTCGACGAGTTTGCGTGTGTGTACCACGAGCGACTTTGCTCGATTGGAAGCCTCCTCTGCTTCCTTGAGGGTCGCTGATGCGGTGGAACAATTCTGACTCGGTGGAGCACCGCGACCTGAAGAGACACGGCGAGTATCCATGTGTGCCCGCTCATGTCGTCATGGAGCGAGGCCGCATTCTTGCGGAAGCCATTACGAGTTCGACTGATTCAAAGCGGCAGTAATGAAAAGCATTCTGAATGTGTCATGTTGTTTGCATTCATGTATACAACGCGTGATGTTCTTTAAATGTGGAGAGTGACGGCGCTCGACGAAAGTATGTGCACGTCGCTGCGTCTGTCGCTTACATTCGACACTCAGATCGCTTGGACTCGCAGAGACAACTCGGACTTAGCAAGACGAGTGACTTGGTGACGGAGCGAGGCTCGTTGGAGCTGGCGTTGGCACTTTGCCAGGAGTGGTGGCTGCTGGCGTCGATTGCGGAGACTGGCTGACTGGAGCTGGCGTGCTCGGCGCAGGGGTCACCGGAGCGCTAGTCACTGGAGCGGGAGTGCTTGGAGCTGAGGTCACAGGACTCTGCGTCCTCGGAGATGGCGAACTCGGAGCAGGGGTGACTGGAACAGGCGAGCTCGGCTTTGGCGTCTGCGCGGTCGGTGCTGGCGTGGTCGGCTTTGGCGTCTGCGCGGTCGGCGCTGGCGTACTCGTCGTGGGCTTTGGCGTCTGACCAGTCGGTGCCGGCGTCTGCGCGGTCGGTGCTGGCGTGGTCGGCTTTGGCGTCTGCGCGGTCGGCGCTGGCGTACTCGTCGTGGGCTTTGGCGTCTGACCAGTCGGCGCTGGAGTCTGCGCGTCGGCACTTGGAGTTGGACTTGGAGCCGTTGGGGATGGTGCTGGAATTGGTGTTGCGGATGGCGTGGATGTGGTCGGGACTGGGGCTGGAGTCGGATTGAGAGTCGTTGGTACTGGCGTTGGACTTGGACCCACGTCCTTGCAAGCGGCAGACGCATCAAGGAGCGCTCGGATATCCTTGTACGACATGCCGAGGTCTGTCACCGTGGCGATGCTCGGTGGAGCCTTCGGGAACCAGAAGAAGTCCGGGTGCTCCTGGTTCGACTGGCCGAGCCATTCACCGCCAATGATGTTGAGTTTGTCGTCGAGCTCCAAGAAGTACTCGTACTCGACCGTCGTGGTGTAGGCACCGACACGGCCAGAGGACACGAGACCTCCGTCTTCGGTCGACTCGACGATCCAGCTCACGCGCGTGCGCATGTACGCCAGGTTCTTCATATCGGCGTTGAACGGGTACTTGTTCGTGCCGTAGTAAGTCCGTGACGCCTGGACGGGGTCCACGAGGCGCGACTCCACGACCTGGTACTTGCTCACGGGCTGGTTCCAGACCTCGGAACCGGCCGTCACGTCCAGCACAAACGACTGGCTGCGCTTGCCCAGCACGTTCGCGAGCGCGATGTGGAAGAGCCCCGGTCCCATGTCGCGACGAGCAGGGTCGCTGAAGCGCTTGTACTTGTCCAGTTTCAAAGGCGAGTCCGGCCCGTCGAAGCGCGCGCCGAGGAACACAACGTCGACGTACGCGTCGTTGTAGAGCTGCGTCATGAGCGCCTTGATGTCCATGGGGCGGAACGTGACACCGTTCATCTTGGTCGCGCACTTCGGCTCCGGCTCGAGCTCCGCAGCTGGAGCCCAGGCGTGGCAGATGCCGTACCACGTTGGGATGCAGTAGCCGCTGGACTGTCCCGTCCGGATCGCGCACTTGCTGCCGTCGCTGAGACCCTGGCAGTTGGCGTTCGAGGAGCAGGCTTTGTGGTCCGTCTGGCCCAGGATTCCGCTCCGAGCCGAGATCGCGTCCTGAAACTGCTTGACGTCCTTGCCGAACGCGCGTGCGAACTTCTCGGACGCGCTCGGCTCACCGCTCTTCCACACGACGTTGATGCCGTCCTGGTACGTGGGCCAGTAGCTCCCTGGCCACGGCGTCGTCTTGGACGCGCCGGACGAGAACTGGGACTTGAGCACGTTGAAGTTGCGCTCCATGGACTCCTTGTAGTGCTCCTCGAGCTTCCAGAGGTCGCTGTCGGCGTTCTCCATGCCGCGCAGCATTCGCTGGGTCGTGTTCGTGCTCGCGGTGACCTCGAGCGCCTCGGCCACCGCTTCGTTCGGGTCAAACTTGATCACTGCCTTGACGAAGTTGCCCTTGAGCTTGGCGCCGTAGGCTGGGTGGTGTGACGTCAGCGGCGCGACGGCTCCCAGTGGCGTCGTCGGGTTCGACTCCAAGGGCGAGGCGACTGCGACATCCGAGAAGAAGCAGCCCACGGCGAGCGCAGCGTAGCCGGCGAGAGTCAGCGGAGACGCAACCATGATCCTTACCCTACGGTGCTGCGGTGGGACTGGCTGCGCAGTTGATTGACTGAGTTGGTGCTGGTAAACTTCCCTGGGAGCTGGGAAATTTGGAAATGAGCTCTGGGATGCCGAGTGGGCGGCGAGAACGAAGATTGGTATCCTGTCAAAAGAACCGAGCTGCTGCAGGCGAAAGTCTCAGTCGTGGCGCTGTGCTGTGCTGATGCTCGGACTGGTTTCTCGAAGGGATCCGAGTGGACGTCGTGGGTGCGAGCGCCTTTCGATCGATCGCTGCTGCAGAAAGCTGGGACTTTCCGCCGATCGTTGAAGCCCGAGACCAGATGGAAACAGCAATCCGAGGCAGGCTGTGAGCGTCACTTCGGCCAGGAGCCACGCGAGCCGCGCGCGCAGCTGGACGCACAAAAATCTTGCTGCACCCCATGTACCAGAGACAGACCCTCCGTCGACGGCTTCTGGTCGCGTCTTGCTGTCTGGAACAGGCGGATATCGGCTGGCATGCAATGTCCTCGGCGCCAGGTGGCGCTCTGGTGCATACCGAACCGCCATGTCCCTCCACTTTCCAGACATGCGTTCGTGCTGCGTGTCAATGGCGACGGACGAGCGAATGGATGGGTGTGTGAGCGTGAGCGTGCCATCCCGCCCGGCCGTTGTTGGCTGCGAGCTGCGCCAGCGTTGCAAACCATACCTCCCAGCGGAGGCGAGGCGAGCCTCCGCCAAACGAGGCGTTTGGCATCCAGCGCTGGAGGGCAGGCACAGCGGCGCTCGCTGGCTCGTCCGCGAGAGCCTGCGGATTTCCCGTTCTTTTTCTTTGCGCAGAGCGTCGCAAACCGGACAGGCGTGCAGACGAAGATGATTTGGCAGGTTGGCCGACTGCTGGTCGTTCGATCGAAAAAGCGCTTGTCGCCGGCGTGGGTACACCTTATTTTTTTTACTGCCGCCAGCTTCTGCGCTGTGCTGCACATGCAATCGCACCCGCCCACGGTCGAGGCTTCAGGCGATAAGCGCTTCCAGCCTACCCAGTCATGCATTTTTTGGCACTGACTAAATTCTGCTGGACTCTGGCAGCGCGATTGTTCAGCTGCAGCTCGAGCAGCATGCAGCGAGCTCGGCTGGAAAAGCTGACTGCTACGAAAAATCAAGCAGCTCTGCAAACATCTGTGTGTGGCCAATTTTTATGCCTGCAGCAAAGTTGAAGCGGAAATCATCATCTCAGACCTCCAGTCACCCGAACGTCGACGCTCCTTGTGATTTGCTTGTGTCGCCAACCACTCGTTGCTCACAACGAATATGTCAAAAGTCATACACAGAACCAGAGTCCTTGATGAGTCTGACCCATCTTTTCAAGCGCCGAACTGCGAGCACTTCGAGAAAATGCGATCCGACTTGATCCCCCGATTTCGTTCGCGTCTGCCTCTCATCACACACTCGTGGAGTTAGATTCGCGGTTGTCTGCAGCATCCGATGAACTGTTGCGAGTCGTGTTCGGCTTGCAGCATCGCAAAGAGGATAAATCGACGGTGTGTGTATTCAGAAAACCCTGGCTGATGATGCACTCTGGAGAAGTGGTGCAAAGCGCACTCTGCTGGTGACACGCAGGAGCACTGGGGCTCGACGGTATGCCCATGCAGGAGTTGCTGGTTAATGGTGAAACATAGGTGAGGAGCTGAGATCCTTAGCATGCGAGCGAGAGAGTTGGTGGCGATCCCGTGGCGATCGCAACCCGATGGGAGGTAGCGCGGTCAGCGGTGTCCGTGGGCATCCACGAGAGCAGCCGGCAGCACCACCCACGCGAGGTGCTGGACTTACTCATCGAACGACGAGTTTGCGACGTCAGACGACGGAATATACTTTTGGTTGTGTGACGGCTTCGACAGACATGGACGAGGGCTCGGACTCGGACTCGACGGTGGAGAAGCAGTCGATGGCGCTGGCGTGCTTAGTGCAGACGTCGGCTTGTGTGGAACCCAATGTGGATTCGTGATGTCGTAGTTCCCCTCTACTGGGTTAGATTTAGGCGCGGTTGCTCGTGGATATGACTATGGCGTCGATGGGGACAGCTGTTGGCTCTGGCGACAGGTTCCTGCTCGGGGTGGGCGGCGGTGTCGCTGATCCGCATTCCCGCGACTTGCGCAGCAGCTCGGAGACGTCTCTGTAGCTAATGTTGTCGAGCACCGCCGTGTCCAGACCAGGCTTTTCGGTCGTGAACCATAGAAAGTCGGGATGGTCATCTCGCGAGTCATCGAGCCACTCGCCGCCGATGATGTTGTACGACGCGTCGAACTCCAGGAAGTACGTGTATGTCGTTGAGACTGTGCTCTTGTCGATGAGCCCCGTCGCCACCAGCTCTCCGTCCTCGTCCGACTCGTTGATCCAGCTGAGAACGAGAACCGTGTGCGCGAGGTACTTGGCGTCGCTGTTGAACAGGTAGCGGTGGACGCCGTAGGTCTCGAGTGACGCCTCTTCGGTGTCAACCAGCTCCGTTCTCACGACCTCGAACTCGCATACCGACTGGTTCCACACCTCAGTGCCTGCCGCGACATCGACGATGAACGACTTCCTATGCTTCCCCATGATGTGTGCCACCGCGATGTAGAAGTACCCGGCGCCGAGATCCCGACACATCGGATCTTCCAAGCGACCGTACTTGTCTGTGCTCAGAGGAGGGTCGTCTGGAGCGTCGCAGCGAGCGCCGGTGAACACTGTCTCGATCTGCACGCCGTCGTAGACCTGACTCATGAGCGCCTTGATGTCTTGCGGACGGAAGAGCACGGCGTCTTTCTCGACGTCGCACCGTGGTTCAGGCTCCATGGCTGCGGCGGTAGCCCAGGCGTGACAGATGCCGTACCACGTCGGGATGCAGAAGCCGCGGCTCTCGCCAGAGCGGATGCCGCACACGCTGCCGTCGTCGAGCCTCTCGCAGCCCGAGTCGTCCTTGCAGGGCTTGCGTTTGGATTGTCCCTGGATGTCCGTGCTCTTTGAAACCACGTCTTGGAGCTGCGCGACGTCCTTGCCGAACGCCACGGCGTACTTCTCAGACGGCGACGGCTCGCCGTCTTTCCACGCATAGTTGATGCAGTCGAGGAACGAGGGCCAGTAGCCTGACGACCACGGGGATGTCGGACACGATCCGCACGCGAACTCGTCCTTGAGCACGAAGTAGTTGGTCTCCAGAGACTCGCCAAAGTAGTTCTCGAGGCGCTTGATGCCCCGATTCGACGCCTCTAAGCGCCGACGCAGGCGCGTCCGCTCCCCGTTGTCGCCTCCAGTTGCGTTCACGACCGGCTCGGATGCGAGACTCAGTGCGAGGACGCCGTTCGCATCGCTGAACACGAGCGGCGCGATCTTCCTGCTCTCGTTGATCGCAGCTTCAAACGCCGGGTGATAGTGGTCTAGCGGCGCGCAATCGTCGATTGGCGTGACCGGGTTGGACTCCAGCGGAGCTCCGTCGACAAAACGTGCGGCACTCGAAGCGAGGAGCGAGACGAGCATAGCGTGTTTCGGCTCAAGAAGCCACAGGCGCAGAGCTGAGAAGACAGCAGTCATGGCCATCGCACCTCGCAGTCAAGCGCCACTCTTGGTAACTCGGACGCTTGCGTGTGCGTGGATCTCGTCCTTGACGTAGAGTGGCGGTGACAGAGACTGGTGCTGGTGCTGGAGACTTGGGCAGTGTGGGTGCGCGGCGCGTGGGGATTTGGTGAATGAGCGAGTGTGCTGAGCTCAGTGCGGGAGCTCCTCGCGCATCTCCAGGCGGCTGCCATCCACAGCTTGCCATCGCCATCGCCGCCTTCCCCTTTCGCTCTGCTTCTGGGGCGGCTGCTGCGTCAGCTCCGATGTTTCCTCTCACACATTCGCATATGCGCATGCACAGAGGCAAGTTGATTTTTGGTGCTGGCGAGAAGTCGCTGCTGCTGCTGCGCTAAAGCACACACGCACGCACACGCATCAAATGGCTGCACGTGCACACACGCAAGCCAAGCGCACATGTGTACAGCCTGATCTCGGTTCGCATTCGCATGCAGAGAGGGAGGCTCGTTGGAGGCAAGCGCGGCTCCCGATGACTGGTGTTGCGGCGGAATGCTGGGAGTTGGGACTCGCTAAATGAATGGGCACCAAACGTTGGGCACCTTCGTTCTATGGTTCACTCACTCGCGCGCGTTCGTTGTCGATCGAGTTGTCTTCTCTGCTCGGACGGGGTCTCTTGATACGAAGCCAGCCAGCCTACAGCGATGGCTCGCAGTCGGAGAGCTCCTTGTGGGTCCATTGCAAGAGATCAGGCGCGCTCTCTCGCGTCTGCCGAAGTAGGTCCGTAAACGATCTCGTGAGCTAACGACGCCGCGCATTCCGTCGAATGTATGCCACTATCAGCGCTCTGACAGTCACCAACGGAGCCAAGCACCCAACACTCCAAACACCAGCCTGCCACTCCAAGAGTCTTGAGGTCGAACTGGATTCCTCTCGGCTCACTCATCATCAGACATCCAACGAAAGATTTGTCCACGCGAATACGTAAAGCTGTAGAGTATGAGCGATTGCGCATGTAGAGCTGCTGGATGCGAGCCTCCGCGTTGCCGTGGCGGACTGGATCAGCGGCAGCGACCTCCCTTCCAAAGGCGATGTGTTGCCTATCACTTTTGAAAGTCATCTCTCTCTCTCTCTGCTTATAAAAACGTGAGTCGCACCTCAAATTTGGTGCTGCTATTCACGCGTCAGCGAGGTGATCCTGAAAGGTCACAAATGTTCGCTGCTATATTCGCGACGACTGGACGGACGGACACGCATGCGCTGCCTGCGAGCGGCCGAGCAAGTAAGACTGCGTGCACGCGTGTGTATTAGCGTCATTGATGCAGGTCGAGCCGATGGACTCGCCTCGCAGCGGCAACCTGGCGCAGCAGGGCGACTCGCACGCGACTCTGCTCGCGCTCGACCCGCAGCAAGTCGCGTACACACTCGAGGACTTTGAGCTGCGCGACGACGATGTCAACGACGGCGGAGATGACTACACTACAATCGAGAACATACGAAATGGAGAGGACGACTTGCGTCCGCCGGCACGAGTGCAGCACGACGGCGATCTACAAGACGACGCTCCTCACCACCACCATCAGCAACAGCAGCCCCAGCACGCTCGTGTGTCAAAACCAACGCGGGTGAGCAGCGCAAGCGACGCGTTCAAGGTCATGCCCGATATGACACGTCTATCCCATCGCATGTACCATGGCGACGACGACAGAGACGGCATGCTCGCAGCAAACCAGCAGCCTCCAGATCGCGCCGCTGCTGCCACCGCACCAACCCCTCCTGCCTCGCATGGAGCTCCTCAAACGAGTGGCCAGCACGGCTCAGCAGGACCCGACCGCTCGAGCGTGCTGAGCGCCGACATCGCGATCTGGAACATCGTGCAGCTGCTCAAGCCGTCGTCGGTCATGGACAAACAGATCTACATGTCGGTCGGTGCGCTCGTGCTCTCGCTCGTGCTCGGCACGTGCGCCGTGTGCTTCCGTGACGAGATCTTCGCCGTCACGCACGTCAACGCCGGGCTCATACTGGGCTCCGCTGGTACGCTGGCCATGAGCTCGATCATCATCGGCACGTACCTGACGACTAAGTGGTACCGCCGCCACATGCACATCCTGCTCGTGAACCTCGCGACGTTCGAGCTGCTGCTCGCGCTCTCGTTCGTGCTCGAGCCGGCGTGGAAGAGCGTCGGCGCCGGCGTCGGCGAAGGGTACACCTGCCAATGGGTACGTTTCGATCCGCGTGGCGAGAGTGTGACAAGAATGCTTAATATGTGCGGTGTGTGTTGTAAAAGGCTGCTTCTGACCACCTCTCTTGTGCTGCGCGCTGTCGCGATAGCTCTCGATCGTGCGCGAGTACCTGATCATGTGCTCGACGACGTGGACAATGTGCATGGCACTCGACCTCTACTACCTCGTACGTCTCTGTGTGTGAGCATATGTGCTGTGCGGCTCATTTGCATTGTCGTGGACGAGTAGTAACCTTTGGTGCATGTGTGGGTATCAAGATGACGGATCCGTTCACGTCGCCGCGGATCAATCGGCGTAAGTACCAGATCATCGCGCACGCGTCGGCGAGTGTCAGCGCGATCATCATGAGCGCCTCGAACGCGTTCGACGCGCCTGTGGCCGTGGGCAACTTCTGCTGGGTCGGCGCGCGGCGCGAAGACCAGAACAACGCGAGCATCGGCCGCAACGGCATCTGGATCTTCATCATCGCGCCGGTGACGCTCTCGATGGGAGCCAACATCTTTGTGACGTTCGTGTCCTACGGCCGCTTCCGAGATGGGATCTCCGACACGCTCAAGAATCGCCACGTGCTGCTGCGCGAGGGGTTCCTGACGACTGTGACCGTGATCGTGTACTCGGCGCTGCTCTGGGGCGTCTACGGCGGCTATTGGGTCGCGACGTCGGAAACCCAGACCGAAGTTCTGAGCCACCTGTTCGCCTTCCTGCTCTCGTACCGCGGCAGCGTCGCGTTCATCCTCTGGTGTCTCTACAAGCGGCCAAAAGGCGCAGCGGCCAAGTCCAAGCTCCGCAAGCAGCAGCGCAAGAAGACAAACCCGAGGCGCTCAGTTGGCGCGGACGACTCGGACGACGAGAACGACGACGCCGTGCGACCGCAGATGAACATCGCGCTGCTCCAGGAGCTCGTGTACTACACGACCGAAGGCATCGCCAAGGCTGTGCGCAGTGTGAGCTCGTACTCAACCTCGGACGAGACCTCGAGCACGTTCACGCTGCGGCCGTCAACGAACGGCTCGTCCTGGAACGACTGCAAGTTCACAGACTTCCGTCCTCTCGCGTTCTTTCGCATTCGCCAATTCTTTGGCATCCACGAAGACGCGTACCTGAGCTCACTGGCGAACTGCACGACCCCAAAAGTCAGCGAAGGCGCGAGCGGCTCGTTCATGTTCTACTCGAAAGACCGGAGCTACATCGTGAAGTCGCTCACGAGCCAGGAGAGCAGCTTCCTGCACAGCTTTCTGGACGCGTACGTGAGCTACATGACGTCGCAGCGCACGAGTTTCCTCACGCGCTTCCTTGGCAGCTACTGCATCGTGCTATACGGCAAGAAGGCGCACTTCGTCGTGATGGAGAACGTCTTCGACATCCAGCACGGCATCTCGATCCACCAGCGGTACGACATAAAAGGCTCGTGGATCGACCGCAATGCTCAGAAAGCCAAGCGGGGCTCCGAGACGACGTGTCGTCACTGCAACCTCACGTTCCGCTGCGGTGTCGGTCGCAGCGTGTGTCCGAACCGCGCGGGGAGCCATGAGCCGAACGTAGTGCTCAAGGACATGGACTTGACGACCAAGCTCCGGTTCGGCAAGCTCGAGGGCAAGAAGCTCGTGCACCAGCTCAAGAGCGACAGCAACTTCCTGTGCGACCAGGGCATCATGGACTACTCGCTGCTGCTCGGCGTCATCGAAGTGAGCTACCAGGTGAACCAGCAGAACATCCTGACGCGAGACGGAAGCATCTTCCTCGAGAACATCGTCGCGAACGGAGCCAGGAGCGAGCAGCGCAGCAGTAGCGAGGAGAACATCACCAGTCCCACGAGTAAGACTGCTGCCACGGCACCTCGCGAGCGCAACAAACAGTCCACGCAGTGTCTGCGCACGTCTGAGGTCGTGATCGGGCCGGGGTTCTACTACATCGGGCTCATCGACATCTTGCAGACGTGGAACATGGCCAAGCGCTTCGAGCGGTTCGTCAAGTCGGTGATTCTACGGAAAGACCCAGACGGGATCTCGGCGATGGCGCCGAAGCCGTACCGCAACCGGTTCCACAAGAAGCTCGACGAGATCATCCACTTGGGCCACAACTCGATCGCGGTCGCGTCGTCGCCCAAGAGTCGCTATGCCAGCGGCAGCGCTGCTGCTGCGTCAGGAGGCTTTGGCAGCGAGCACGAAGGTGAGGAGGACGGCGCTGGTTTGCAGAACGCTGCGCTGAAAATGGCGATGATGCAGGGGCGACCGACAGATGTGCTGCATGGCGTGCCGAGCCTGAGCCGTCTGGGCGACGTGGGTGGTGACGGCGATAGAGACGATGGCACGATGGCGCCGTCGCTGCAGGGACAAGTGCGTCGAGGCTCGGTCTTCCACTCAAGCCTGAGCACCACACCGTAGAGGAGGAGGGAAAGATGGACACTCGTGAGCCCAGAAGTACTGTGATCGAGAGCGAGGACAACTCGGCCAGGAAGTTCGTGCAGTGTTTGTATCTGCAAGAGCAACATATTCCTCAAGTGAAGTCACAACTACGAGGTCACCTTGCGTCAACTAAGTATCATTCAGTTCACCTGGCTCTTATCCAGTTCAGCGCGAAGATGCGCTCTGTAAACTGCTACATCGAACGCTGACATCTGTAGGGCAATCTGCACGAGCGGCTCATCAGCGACGCACTCGTCAGTGTCTGAAAGGCTGAGACCTGCCTTCTCTCGCTCTTCGCACTGTTTGCACCGCTCTCGTTCTTTGGTGACTTCATCAATAGTCACTTGGTGGCATTCGCTTGGATCCGCAACTCGACAGAAGTCAGTGATGAGACGCTCGACCAGACGTTTGTCTTCGTGGATAAGGGCGAGCCCACCGCTCACCATCGCGTGCTGCGAAAAGTTGACGCTGCCATGAAGCGCAACGAAGTCGTCAACAATCACATACTTGTGATGCTGCATGTAGCTTGCCCGATTGTCGACGAAAACTTCGACTTTCTCGAGAACGAGGTCTGGGATTTTTGACCCAACACAGTGCATTTGCGTATGGTCAGTGTGGATCTTGACTGGAAGGCTTCTCTTGTGGACGCTGAGGATTGCATCACAAAGATCTCCGTGCGTGAGCACGTACATGCTCACGCACAGAGATTTCTGAGCGCTTTTGATGAAGTTGATGATTTGAGCAACGTGTGCGGCGCTGTGCTTCTCGCCCGGGAATACCATGATCTCAAGCCGAGGATGTGTGATGAGCCTCTGCACTGTCGAGGATCTCATGTTTACGACGCACCCTTGGACAAAGTCGATTTCATCTGGAGACATCTTCAGACGGTTTGCACTCGCGCGTTGACCAATCTTGCTGATCGTATTTTCTTTAACACCGATAATGGCTCCGATGTCTCGAGGCTTGAGATCAGTATCGAGCACAAGCTTCTCGATGCGCGATCGAAGTAGCCACATGAGAAGTGCTTGAAGCTGTTTCTCGGAGGGGTTGGCTCGCACGACGTATTTGACGAGGTTCACAACCTTCGGCGTCTTCTTGACATCACCTGAGGGTGGGCCTAGAGATCCACATGCACTCATGGATCAATCTTGAACAACCTTGAGCGACCTTCAGAATCCCCTTGAACGACCTCGAACAACCTAGAAGGACCTCGAACAACCTAGACCGACCTTGAACGACCTCTCGAGAGCCCTGTCAACCTTGACCAGGAACAACTTTGGCCAACCTTGAAATACCTTGGAGCGGCTGCAGGTCAACCTTGAGCGAACTTGAAGGGCAACCTCGATCAACCTTGAACAACCTTGAGCGACCTTCAGAATCCCCTTGAGCGACCTCGAACAACCTAGAAGGACCTTGATGGACTTGGATGCAAAAAGCAGAATGAGCATTGTGGGGAGAGAGCCTCGCGTGGAGAGCATGAAGCACAAATGGGTAGAGCTCCTCTCGAGCGCTGTGCACCAGTGATTCTCGCGACGGCGAATATTCCGCTCAGCGTGTATTTTCGCGAATATTTCGTGAATATTTCGCGTCCGCCGCCTGTAAACTACGCGAAATGTAGTTTAGGACGGACGCGCCAAAGTGACTCGCGCTCACTATGCCGCGCCGCCAGCTCGTCCCGGACGCGCAGTCGCCCCGCCGTAGGACGAGCTGGCCGTCCCCCATAGTGGACGCGAGTCACTTTGGCGCGTCCGTCCTAAACTACATTTCTCGCGAGTTTCGCGAGAAAACCGCCCGCGCCGTTTCGCGACGCCGCCAGCGGCACCGTCGACTCGCAGCAGGTCGTCCCTTCACCTCGCTCGCTCCGGCACACTGCGCAAGCAAGCAAGCAAGCGAACAGAGCGCGTGGGACCGAAGCGCTTCCCTCTGCCCCCAGAGCTCTCGTTCTCGTGCTCGTTTTCGTTCGCGAGGTGCCTCGCGGAGGAGCAGCATGGACGAAGCCCAGGAAAGAGCGAGAGACGACGAAGTCGCCGAGCGAGTGGCAGCCACCGACATCGTCACTGACGGCAATGGCAATGTCAATGGTGGTGCAGTGGCCGTCTCACCGGCGGAACTAGGCGGCGAACTCCCTCCCGACGCAGCCGCTCGAGCGCGCTTTGACAGCAACGAGAGCGCCATCGAAGAGGCGGCCGACAAGGTCTCCAACCTCCAGGACACCGCTGCCAGCGCGACGCGATTGAAGTCCATGATGCTCGAGCGGTACAGCTCCTTCGACGTCTCGAACGTCGAGTCGCTCATGGCGGGAGGCTTCAATCGGTTCTTGGGCAAGATGAAGAGCGCGCGGCGCGAGCACAACCTGACGTTCCCGACGCCGGAGATCCACTTCGAAGACCTGTCCTATGCGGTGTGGCTGAGTCGCGAGAGCCCCGCCGCCAAGAGCTCCATCGGCGGGTACTTCCGAAGCGTCGTTGCGCCGTGGCGCAAGCTCCGAA
>JAADWH010000522.1:0-20128 GCA_023335995.1 Globisporangium nagaii
CAAGAAGAACGACGTGAGCTCCTACTTGCCGAGCGATCGTAAAACTGACAGCAACGCGACGTACCGACTTGGCGCCGCAGCCCGACGAACATGAGGATGAAGACGCCGACGATCTGCGACATGGTGATAAATAGCTGTCCCGCGTCGTAGCCGGACGAGGACGACGCCACGCTCTCTCCTACTGCTGAAGACGGCGGACTCGACACGGGCGACGCTGTAACCACAGACGCAGCTCCGCAGTCTGGCGCCGCATGCGATCTCCAGATTGACGGCTCGCACGTCGTCAAGCACACGCAGCCGCTCGCGCCAAAACAGAACGTGATCGATTGCGACGCGTCGGAGCTGTTCGTGCTCGAAGCGTTGAGCGCTGAAGCGTAGCAGCTCGCACAGGCGCTATCCGAGGCGCTGCAGTACGTCGCGTTGGCTGACGGGAGGATCTGGACGACGGAGGTGGTGGCGTTCGAGCCGGAGTCGACAGCGCTCGGGATGAACACACTAGCGCTGCTGTTCACGTCCGCCAGTCCGCTGTACAGCGCCATGGACCGCGTGTAGAGCTCCATGGACGCGCAGATCCCAGACGACGTGAGCACACAGCCCTGCAATGCGCCACGCAGACGCATGGAGGCTGTTAGCAACCATCACACGCATCAACAGACGCCATCGCCGCTCGCAACAAGAAATCGCACCGCTTTCTCGCTCTCAACAGGCACGTTGAGGCAGTCGAAGCACGAGCGGCGCTGGCGACACGCCTCTCCTTCCGCGAGCGCATAGAACGCACACGCGTCACCTCCTCCAGAGCCACGGTCCGGCGAGTTGGCGTCGGTGCCGTTCATCGCAGCGCGGGAGGCTGGAGATTGCGCGCCTGCGCGACGCACGTCGGACGGGATGAGGTGGTGCGCTGTTGCTCTTCTCTCAACTCGTCGTCCCCCTGCGCGCGCGAGGCCGTTTGAGCCGTGCACGTGGCGCCCATCGCCACTTCCCGAGGTGATTCGCTCGCCCAAGTCTCTATCCCGCTGACGACCTGATTCAGCGCTTCCATTTCCGCAACCTCGTTCCACAACAAACCAGGTCCAGAATGTGTTGCTCAAAAATGAATTGCTGCTCAAAACTGGAGACGAGCCAAGCAATTCATTCGCGATTCATTTTGCTCTGACTTGAGACAACGACTTCAACATGCGTCTTCACGACCACAACTTCCAGGCGCTGGACGGACAGCGCCTCGGGCAACTTATCTTGAGCGAGTCCCTCGGCTCACTGCTCGTGAAGTCGAGACAAGGGCTGCTCTTGCAATCGAGAAGCTCCGGGAGCCGAGCGCTTCCCACCACCCTGTCGCCGGGGAGCTTGGCATGCTCTGTTAGTTCCGGCGACACCGTGAGCGGTTTGGTGCATCGCCCGCAACTTGCTGCCGCCTGGCGCTTGAACGAAATGGCTCATGAATGAGCCCTGATCTATCGAAAGCCTGCAGCTTCCCCACTGGCTGGCCTTCGAGAGCGCTCGGAGTCCACCTCCTCCACGATACCTCTGAGGCGAAAGTCGTCGCGCAAACGAGGAAGCTGTTGGCAAAAGCAGGGGTTCGACGACGCGACCCAGCCGTTCGAGTCGATTTCTGCTCGCATTCCTGCAACAGCAGCACAGGAGCGCCACGATCTGCCGTGGCTTTCGCTCCAGTTCGTCAGCGTCCCCCACGCCCGCGTCGAAATGGTCGCCATCACCTTTCCCAGGCGTGGCAGTGTCCCACAGGCTCACGTGCCAACGGGATCAACGCGAACGCTTCGTCTTCAACTGGTAATAAGGCTGCTCTCTCGTTCGCCTCGCGCGCTCGCACACTCATTTCCCCCCAAAGGCAAGCGCGAGCACTCAGCCCATTCATCGCCCTCATCTCCTCGTCTACTTCAAAGTACCACACAAGACGCGACGAAATATGCAGCACTGGCCAAGATCCGTGCTGCTGCTGCTGCTGCTGGCTATCGGCGTCATGCTCGTCGCTTATCCAGGTGCCCAAGAGGCGGCGGCGGCGGCGAACGAGGTGGGGCCGTGTGAAGCGCTCGAAGCCATGAACACCGCGAACTCAAGCCGAGGCAGCTCGACCAAGACCGCGGGATCGCGGACGAACGCGTCGACGCCGCCGACCAACGCCACTCTGACGCCGAACGCGACCCACAGGGGCAAAAACGCGACCGCCACGAGCTCCTCCGGAACGAACGCAGCGATCGGGGGCGCAGCTGCCGCGATGACTGGCGTCCTGATCGTCTGTCTGCTGTAGGCGTCTCGGATCTCCTGCGTTCTCTCTCTCTCGCTCCACGCTCACAATGTTGAATAGGCACACCATCGCCTTCGTATTCGTACTTGCACACTTACCACAATCCACAATCTACAGCTTCGCTCGTTTAAATAGCCCCGCCATCGTCTGCTCTCTATAGCACCGACAGCAGCATCAGCAGCCGCACTCAAGATCTCTCCGGCGTTCGATCTCCAGTCTCTGCTCGCCCTCCTTCAGCCGTACTCTCTATCACTGGCTCCACACTGCTGCTGTTCACCTGGTCGACATCGTTGAGCGCCGTCTCCGCGTCGTCCGCGCTTCCAATGATTGGGATGTCGTCCTGCTGCTCTTGCTGCTGCTGCTGCTGCTGCTGCTGCTGCTGCTGCTGCTGCTGCTGGAGCTCCTCGATGAACTCCATCTGGTGTTGCGGCGTGTCGAGATGCAGGTACGCGTGCGGGTTCTTCTCGCGCCGGATTGCCGCCTCTCGCGACGCCTGCCAGCCGCTCAGTCGCAGACGGTTCGATGGCGACGAGATCGCGCGCACGTCGTTGTACGGACCCTCGGGCACCGCTCGATTCCTGTTGCGGTTGCGTGCGAAGAGCCGGCGCCGGTACAGCATCGTGCCGAGCAGCAGCATCTGGAGTCCCATGAAGATCGGGAAGTACGTGCGGTAGCCTTCCGAGTGCGTGACCTGCTGCGGCGAGTACGCGTCGTTCGGACAGTCCTCGGCTACCGTCATGTTCCAATTCACGTACTCGCACGCGACGACGCACACGCAGCCGCGCGCGCCGACGCAGAACTGCCGCGCGTTCTCGTCCGTGCCGTTGAGCGCCAGCGACGAGTTCAGCAGCGCAGACGTCTCGCTCGCGGCGATCTTCTGGCAGCGCGTGCACGCCGCATCCTCCGGATGGCAGTACGACGTGTTGGTCGACGGGAAGAAGTTGTACCAGCCGTTGGCGCTCGCGCTCCGGTCCGAGACGTTGCGGCGGTAGTCCAGCGCAGGGTCGTAGCGGTTCATCGTCTGGCAGAAGCCCTGCGGTGTGAGCACGCAGCCCGCGCGCTCGCCGCCCACGATCACGTTGAGGCAGTCGTAGCACGTGCGCGCCTTGCGGCACGTCTCGTTGGCCTCCAGCCCGTAGAACGAGCACGTGTCGCCGCGCGTGTCGCGGTCCACGTCGCCGACGAGGATCGGGCTGCCGCCGACGCGCCAGGGCTCGTCGCTGCTGTCCGAGCCGTCGCCCGAGCGCGAGGACGACGACGCGCTCCTGCTCATGTGTCTGCTGCGCTCTCTGTTGTGCTGGTGTGTGCAGCTCCCTGTGGACGCGAGCGGGGTCTTCGCCTTCGCAGGCGCTGCTGGAGCGGCGCTGGTGCTGGGAATGCTGATGCACGCACGACTGACTCGTTTCGCTGCGGTGCAGGTGTTTGATTGGGCAAAAGTGTCTCAGATAGTCAGTCCCGCGTTGGAGCGGCACACTTGCAGCTTGTATACTGGAGCGGTTTCCGAGCCTGTCTTCATGCGGGACACTCATAGAAATCGGAATCGAAACCATGGAGGCTGGCTCGACACATGCGTTTCTAAATGGATACATACAGGGGATTCATTAAATTCTCGGTTGGCGACGTAACACAACGGCGCTCTCACATGGGCTGACTCTGACTCTGACTGCTGCTGCTACTGGTCGTCTGCGTGACGCACTGGTAGGACGACAGCACGGACAGGAAGTCGCTCTTGCGCGCCTTCTTCGCGCTCTTCCCGGCTGCTGCTGCTGCTACCAGCCCGCCCGGAGCATGTCGCTTCTGCGTGCCGCCGCTCGGCTTAGACGATCCACTCGCGCTCCAGCTCTTGCTCTTCCCGAGCGCCGAGTGGCTCTTTGGCTCTGCGAGCGGCTCTTCGTTGTCGCGCGGCGCGGCATTCTCGTCGCCCTGAGCGTCCACTTTGTCGGAGCTGAAGGACGTGAACACAAAGCCCTTGGAGGATGCACCCTGCTCACAGAATACCACATAGAACAATAACAATGGAGTGTCAGGGCTTTGCGCTCGCCACCGCCACAAAACTTCCAGCAGCGCACGTACGGCGTTCGTGTTGAACATCTTGACATTTGCGGCGACGCGACTGAACGACGACGACGACCGCGACGACGCCGCCACGCCGAACGAGTTGAAGCGACCCATGCGCGGTCGCATCGGCCCGCTCTTCCGACCGCCAGCACCGCCAGCCGCAGGCTTGTCTGCTGATCGGTTCAGCAATTTCATCAGCTGCACACACCACCACACAAATTTGAGTTCGAAACACCATCCACGCGAACAGACAGCAACTCCAGCGTCCGTACCTCTTGCGAGTCCTCGTCCTCCTCCAGCAGCAGGTTCGGCATCGCTGACCCGCTCTTCTGAGACGATTCGCCTTCGTCGTGCTCGTCCGCCACCTGCCGCTGCATGTCCTTCATGCGCTGCATGCGGCGGTTGATGCGCGCGCGCTCCGAGAAGAGCTTCATCTGCTGACGCTCGCGCTCCTCGTCTGACTCGACCTCGTTCTCATCCGCCGCGCCAGTGCCGTTCAGCGCATCGCGATCTTCTTCGTCTTCGTTCTCCGACTCGGACGATGTGATGTAGATCTTCGGCTGGTTCAGGAAACGGTCGCGGAGCATGCGCTCCATCTCTGCCTCTTCATCCTCCTCCACGTTGCCGCTTTCTTCTTCGTCCTCTTCGTCCGCCCCCTTCTTCTTGCCTTCGGCATCGCTGAGCTCCTCGTCTGATTCCAACAGACCCAGACGAGCAGCTTCCAGTTTGCCATCGGCAGCCACCAACTCGTCGAGGTTGAAGCGGCCGCGCGCCTCTGCGCCGTTGATCCCCGACGAGAACGCGCGGCGGTTGCGTCCAAAACCCTCCTTCACGTTGCGCATCACCTCCTTCACCTGCTGTCGGTCCTGATCCTCAAGCTCCTTCCGGAATATCTCGTCCAGATCCTGCGCTTGCTCGCGTTCGTCGTCCGAGAGGTCGTCGACAATGCCCTCGAGGTCGTCTTCGCGCAGCTTGAGCGCATTGCGCTCCTCCTCCGCCTCCTTCGACTCCTGGGTCTTCGCCTGCGGCACGCCGAAACCAAAGTCACCGAGCCCGCCGATCTTGAGCACGTCCTCCTCTTCGTCTTCCTCGGCTTCCGCCTCCACAAAGTCGCCCGACTGCTTTAGGCGCTTTCGCTGTCGGTTCTGAAGCGCCTCCGCCTGCAGGAGACGACGGTACGCGGCCGCTCGGTCCTTCTTTGGCGCCGGCGAGCTCTTGCCACCATCCTCGTTCGCGCCGTCATCCCCCTCGATCTCCTCTGCGTCTTTGTCGTCTTGCTCGCTGTCGGCTTCGTTTCCATCGTCTTCATCGTCGACGCTGATGTGATTTCTTCGCTTCGGAGCAGGCGCTTTCGAGGTCTCGTTGCTGTTCTTGGTGGCTGGAGAAACTGCGCTTGACTTTTGCGGCGTCGAGGTAGCACGCTGCGCAGCGATCGCTTGGTGCAAATCAGCGTCAGGCGCATCGACGTCAACGCTACTGCCAATGTTGCCACCATCCGCCTCATCTCGCGCTTTCTCGGTCGAAGCTGCATCAAGAGCAGTAGCTTCATCCTGATCGTCACCATTGCTCTGGCGACCGTGCGGCTCAGCCATCTGAGGCGCTTCCTCAATCTCCTCCTCATCTTCGTCGTCCACCATCGTGACGTCTCCAGCGTCTGCGGTTTCCTTCGCAGCTTGTGCTTGCTCCAGCAACTCATGCTGCATGATTTTCTGCTTTTCGATCTTGTTCAGGTGCTTGATCTGCTCTTCGTAGGACGAGTAGCCGAACAGCTTGGCCATCTCCTGCGAGCCTTCTCGCGCGATACGCAAAGGAAAGGAAAGACCAACATGAACCAGTCAGCCAATCCCGCCAGAACAGCGTCAAAATCATTGTCAAAACCATGCAAGCGCACACACACCTTGCTGGATCGCCTGCGTGCGAAGCTTCGAAAGCAGATCCTTCTTCTTGCGCGACGCAGCACCAGCATTCGCAGCGACCGGCAGCTTCATCATGCCGCGCTGCTTCATTGGGCTGATCTTCTTTGGCGTGGCTGCCTGCTGCTCCGTCGGTCGCGAGTCGCCGTTGGCTTTGATCGCCCCAGGCGCCGAGGCGATCCCGTACCGCCGGTGGTTCACCTGCTGCAGCTGCTGGCGTTTCTGCTCCTTCTTCTTCTTGAGCTTCTCCAGCAGCGCGGTCTTTGCCTCTTCGTACTGCGACGCTGGCGCCGCTGTCGCGGTGGCTTCGTCGACGATCGCCTCCGCCTGGTGGTACTGCGTCACCTGCGAGACCTCCTGTAGCAGGAGCTGCGTCTCCAGCGCTAGCTCCTCGCGGCTCATGGTGGATGTTGCTGTTGCTACTGCTGCTGCTGCTGGTAGTTCGACAGACGCGGAGCGTGTGGCAGCGTGCGTGGAGGATGAACTTGCTCTGACCTGCTTTCGCTTGGTGGCTTTTGGCGCAGTGCCATTGGCTGAAATGTCTGCGCGGGAGCCGACCCGGTTCGTCGAAATGTTTTCGCGCGTTTTCCCTTTCGTCCAATCGAAAGCGAGGCGCGAAATAATCCTCGATGTGATCGATACAGAGGATGTCGAAACTGTAGGCTGAAAGCATACTTTATCGTGTCGAAACGCAGGTTTTTCTTTTCTGTGGAGATCCGGGTGTGAAGGAGCGTGATAACGAATCCACACATCGACGCCCGATTGGGCGAAATGCCACCAGCGCAGCGCTTCATTGGCCACAGCATGATCGCGCAAGCCGCGGCCAGTGTGAAAGCTGCATTTGCATCGGAAAGAGAGCAGACTCAGATTCTCACACAGCTGCGTCATCGTTTCTGAAAGGTGGTTTCGTACTTAAACGAACCCTCACAGGCGAGTTCACCCAGGTTCGACGCACGAGCCAAAAAGCGCAAGCAGATCACTCGGATCCTCGAGCCGGCAGAGTCGCACTTCCTCGTCCGACTCGAGCCGCGCGATGAGGAGAGCGCCGCCCGCGGACACGCTACCGCTGCACGCCGCCGTGTGGGAAGGCAGCCTCGACCGCGTGCGCGCGATTCTACAGAGCCCACTCGACAGCGACACCAAGGACACCAGCAGCAGCAGCAGCCCCAGTGGCAGCGGCAACAGCGACGAGCGCGACAACAATGACACAAGAGCAACAGCAGCATCGTCTGCGCAGTCCACGCTCCAGCGAATACTCGAAGCGAAGGACGCGCACGGCAACTCGGCGCTGCACCTCGCGGTCCGACTCGTGCAGCCGGCGCAGCGATCGATCATCCAGTTGCTCCTGGTGTGTTGCTCTGGCATGGTGATATCATATCACGCTTCATTGAACAGTCCCAACCTGATATATATATGGTCTCTCTCTCGTTGCGTGCGCTGTTTGCTACCGTATCGTAGGAGCACGGCGCGAGCGTGACGTCGCGCAATGCAGACGGCTGGAGCTGCGTGCACGACGCGACGCTGTGCGACGACGAGTTCCTGCTCGCGCAGCTCTTCCTGCGCGGCGAGAAGCAGCTCTGGAGCCTGCTGCAGGAGCGCCAGGAGTCGTTCTTCCGCGCGCTGGAGCACCTGCCGGACTTCGAGGCCGAGATCTTTCTCGAGGCGCACTCGTGGGTGCCCATGGTGTCCAAGATCCTGCCGTCCGACACGATCCGCATCTGGAAGCGCGGCTCGCAGCTGCGCTGCGACTCGGAGCTCAAGGGGCTCGACGGCGTCAAGTGGAAGCGCGGCAAGATGTCGCACATGTTCATGGGGCGCCACAGCGAGCGTCCCGGCCATGCGGTGGTCATGGATCACGAGGGAAAGACGTTCTACGACGTGACGCACGCGCTGCGCCACTCGACGGTGACGAGCATGGATCTGGGGCTCCAGATGCTGCTCACGACGCCACTCTCGTCCTCGGCGCTCGACAGCTCGCAGATGACGTTCCGCAAGCGCAAGGACGTCTCGACTGTCAAGGACAAGCACACGAGCAAGCGTGGCCACTGTCCGTGGACGGGGACGAAGTACAAGATGGAGAACTTCAGGGTCGCGGCGCAGTTCCGTCCGGTGGTGAAGCCCGACAGGAAGCTCAAAGAGGCATCGACCGACGCGCCGCTGCAGGAGATCCAGCAGTTCGTGAACCACTTGTCGCTCCACTCGTCCAGCGCCAACAGCAGCAAGAACACAGCCACGCTGAAGAAGAAGAAAGCGACCAAAGAGAAGAGCATGCGCAACACGAACTTTGACAGCGACGATGACCTCGAGGAGCTCGAGCGCGAGCGCAAGAACAGCTTGTTCGACCCCAGTGACCCCCGCCACAGGCGAAGCAGCGTCAGCGCGTCAGCCGACGACAGCAGGAGCAGTGACAACAAAAGCAAACCGAAGAAGCCTGGGGCAGCTGGTCAAACGCTGCTGCGACTGCCAAAGGGCAAGAAAGTGGAGATGCACCTGGACGTGTGCGCAGGCGACACGATCCGGTGGA
Organism: Globisporangium nagaii; assembly: GCA_023335995.1. Classification (NCBI taxonomy): domain Eukaryota; phylum Oomycota; class Peronosporomycetes; order Pythiales; family Pythiaceae; genus Globisporangium; species Globisporangium nagaii. The sequence continues at coordinate 8,756 of JAADWH010000522.1, forward strand.
ACTTCACGTCCAAGAGCAAGGAGTTCTGCTTCACGGCCACGTACTTTCACGACGACCAGAAGCTGCCCGTGTGCCAGACGGACGGCGTGAAGAACATCGCGATCGCTGGCGCGTTCGAGGCGGACTTCAACGGCAGCTTCGTGCTCATGTGGCTCAACACGCAGAAGAACTTCTCGCTCGACATGAACGGCATCAAGATCATGTACGACGTGGCACACACGCGACCCACGCTCGGACCCCCGGCGCCGACGAATGGCGCGATGGCGCTCGCAGCGGAGCGGCGACTGGCAACCACAGCAGAGGGCGACGACGAAGACAACCAAGACGACAACGACAAGGGCGATGGTGAAAATATCACTATGTTCGGTGAGAGCAACGAAACGCCACCGCCAAGCGAAGCCGAGCGCTGCCAAGCGTTCCTGCGTCTCGACCACATCCCAAATCCGCTGACTGCCACGACATCGTATCAGGAGTACTTTGGTGGCGCTGGTGAGAGCGACGAGAAGAAAACGCAGTCAACAGCGTCGAAGATGTCGGCGCTCTTCAAGCGATCGAACCAGCAGAAGAAGCGCAGTCTGGGCGACCAGGACGAGGAGAACGATCTGGTGGCGGCGAATGGCGCAGGAGGAGCGCGCAATACGTTCCGGAGCCTCACGGTGCTTCCCGAGACGCGGCGCATGGGGAAAGAGTTTGAGGCGAAGGTGTTCATGGCCGACAGCTTCCCGTTCCAGCTGGCGGACTTCCTGCCTGTGATCCAGTTTCTGTCGCACACGGGCGAGCACGTGAAGAACCTCGAGGAGTTCTTCGCGCTGGTACGCTTGCGTTTACTTCGGCACTTGTCTCGCACTCGCCTTTTGCGTTTGGGTTTCTAATGTCTGTGCTGTGCTGATGAATGCTCGCTAGAAACTCCCGCCCGGCTTCCCCGTCAAGTTTGAGCTGCCGATGATGTTCACCGTGCGCATCGCGTACACGTTCCAGAAGATCACGCTCTCGGACGACATCGACCCGCGTCTTTTCGAGATCCCCGGCAGCTTTGAGCAGGTGTTCACGCTGAAAGAAGTGCGGTCATGAGAGCGCCAAAGTGAGGATAGAGTTTGTGTTTTGCGTTTGCGTTGAGAAACGGAGAATAAGTTAGAAATCGAGAGAACGAATGCAGAGAGTTGCTAAAGAGCGACCCCAAAGCTACGCGAGAGTCGCGTCTGCTAGCTTCTTCATCTGCTGCGCTTCTTCTTTGATGTAGCCCTGCGGTCCGCGCCACGGTCTGTCTTCGGTTTCCTCTTCGTCATCTCCTCCTCCGTAGTAGTACAAGTCGCTCTCGTCGTCCTCTTCCGTCCTCTCCTCCGCAGACTTCACGTCCTCGTGCGTGCGGACGTCGCTCAGGTCGACGTCGCCCACGTCCGGGCCGTCGGGGTCGTTTGAGCTGAGCGTCTCGAGCTCGCCGTCGAACGGCGTGCGCAGACTGGGCTTGACGTCTCCTTTCCCGCGAAGAGCTCCGTACGGCGCGCTGATCGCCAGCTCCAGAGGCGACCGGTGGTGCTGAACCTCCATCGACTTCGTGAGCAGCAGTAGCGCCGAGCTGCCGGCGAGCAACAGGAGTCCGCCTCCAACGATGCACAGCAGCCGTCGACGCCTCGTGCGCGTCTTGTCAAAGTGGCTGCGCAGGATCACGGACTCGGAGAGTGGTTTGGCGACTGGGACGGGCGACTCCTGGCTGTGGTACGCGTGCTCGACGGGAGGGAAGAAGACGTCTTCGTCCAGGTCGCGGTACGCGTACGCTGCTCGTCCTCGTCCGCCGCTCATGCCGAACACAGTCATGAAGGGTTTGTCTGTCTGTCTGCTCTTGAAAGAGACTGCGCTAGTCTGTGAATGACGCGTGTGGTGGAGTGCAGACGAGAGCTCTTCCTTCGCGCATGAACAGCGACGGCGTGAGCTTCCCTGACGCGATCTCCCGATGCGTGATTTAGGCGCAGAAGTCGTATTAATACTTCGCACGCGGAGCAAATAGAACGCCGCACGGAGGACCCGCCGTCCATTCTCCGCCTGGGAGCGAGCGAACGCTGCGAGCAGACAAAAATGGCTACATGCATCTCGGGCGGTTTCGAACCCGGGGCGCTCTATTCAGGTGCGTGACTGTTCCGTGGGATACCGTCATACACCCGAATAGAGAGCCACGCACGACCCAGAAAAGCGTCACGGTCGATTGGAGCAGGGCAGAAGAAGCCCCACGCAGTCGCAACCAGCAGCACGCGAGCCACTCGCAAGATGCTGCAGCTCCACGCGAGCCGCCTGGCCGGCCCCGCGCGCCGCCTCGCGCCGAGCGCTTGCGCACCCGCGCTCTCGAACGCCGCGGGCTCTGCGCGACTCGTGACGTTCGCACTCTACCAGCCGCCTCGCGCGCAGCTCCTCGTGCTCGCGCGCTTCAACAGCACGAGCGCTGCTGCGACTGCGATCCACAAGCCCATCCCAGCGAAGGTGAAGCGAAAGGCGTCGACGAGGAGCAAGAAGAAGTACCCGGCGGCAGCTGCGATCGCGAGCAAGCTCAACGGCTCGGCGGAGCTCAACGGCAACTCTGCTGCTGCTACTGCTGAGGCTACAGAGCAAGCCGCGGCGTTGCCAGCGCTCTCTGCAGCAACGCCAGCACCAGCACCAGTCGCGCGTGGTGCTGTGAATGGACAGAAGCAGTCAGAGGAAGAAGCGGCGCTCGCAAGAGCCGCGAAGCAGCCGAATGGCACGTCGTCTGCCAGAGTGAATGGCAGCGCGGCGTCAACGCCTGCGGTGACGAGCTACAACAACAACTACCACAGCAACCACAGCAGCTACAACGACCATAGAGCGAACAGCAGCAGCAGCAGCAGCAACAACAACAACGGAGTTTCTCACAGGTACAAGAAGCAGCATGCCGCGACTTCGCTGGTGGAAAAAGACGCCGACAGCGACACGTCTTCCAGCAACAGCAACAGCGCCTCGGCTGCTTCCGCTGCGACTGGCGCTGTCGACGCTGCGAAGAAGCCGAGCGCGCTGAAGGATCTGCGGACTGACAAGATCACCCTGACGCTCAAGGAGATTCAGTCGCTGCAGAAGACGCTGCCGAGCGTCGAGGAGATCGCAGCGCTCGTGGACAAGCTGCGCCGCGAATCGTTCCTCAAGGGCCACACGCTCTTCGACCTGTACCGCAACTACGGCAACCCGTATCTGGACGAGAACTTCCTCATCCCGGGCGTGCTCGCGTGCTGTGAAGCGAAGAAGCCCGCGGACGGCATCCGCATCGTGCGCGACATGCTCAGCCAGGGCCGCAAGGTGGACGAGAAGACGCTGCGCGCGCTCTTCGACGTCTGCGACGCCACGTCGGCCGCGGACGAAGTGATCGCGCTGTGGGAGCTGATGGACCGCGCGGGCATGCAGCTCGAGCTCAAGGACTACAACCGGTTCCTGGACATCTGCTACCGCAAAGAGTACCTCGACGGCGCGATCAAGGTGCTGAAGCACCTGCGGCTGCTGCGGCCCGTGTCCGTGCACACGTACATGCACTGGCTGCTGCGCGCATCGCTCGTCTGGCGCTCGGACGCGTTCTTCGACATCCTCATGGAGATGCGGCTTTCGGGCGTGGAGCCGGAGATCTCGTCGCTGACGTCGCTCGAGACCGGTCGCAAGGACCGCGCGCTGACCGTCATGGAAGGCGTGCGCGCCGTCGGCTTGGACCCGTGCTTCGCCATGTCGTCCGTGTACTCGTCCATGCAGTCGTCGGTCTACAGCAACGGCCCGTCCTCGGAAGCGCTGACGCCGAAGGACATCAAGGACGCGAAAAGCAAGTTCGGCGACCTCAAGCCCATGACGCTCGAGTGGCCCGTGAAGCCGATCCCGCAGCTGCTGGAGACGCAGGCGGCAGGGCTGATCCTGCAGCAGGAGACGTTCCGGCGCCTCAAGCGCCACCAGGTGAACCGCATCGACGAGCTGCTGCAGATGCTGCCGATCACGGCCAACATGACGCTCAACCTGCGCAAGCAGCTGCAGCGCATGTCGCTGCTCGTGAACACGCACCGCGTGCGCCGCAACAGCCGCAAGATCAGCGACGAGTACATGAGTGGCAAGACACTCATCGAGCTCTCGAGCACGCACAACTACCCGCCTGTGTCGCTCATGCGCATCATCCTGCGCGAGCGCGGGCTCAACACGATCCAGGTCAAGCGCGCGCTCAACAGCCCAAGCGAGAACCTGTCGAAGCGCGACCAGTACGAGATCCGCAAGGCGGTGGAGTACGACAGCGTGCACAAGAGCGACCCGTTCATCGGCGTGCCGTCGTACAACGCCGAGTCACTCGAGGTCACGATCGAGCACTACTTGAAGGCGAAGGGCATCCGCGTCAAGTGCGTTCTTTCTCTGTGATGGCTCTTTGTGTGTGTGCGGATCGTGACTGTAGTTTCTAACATGTGCTGTGCTGTGCTGCGTTCGCGCCTACTATAGGACTCAGGATGATCTTTGCGAAGAGCAGGTCGAGATGTACGGCCGGCGCGTGATCTCGCCTGACATCCTGCTGCTGGACCCGGTGATCGTGAACGGCACGCCGATCCGCTGGATCGACGCGAAGAATTACTACGGCGCGCACATCGTGAGTAAGCGCCTGATCTCGAAGCAGCTCGCGTCGTACGTGAAGGAGTGGGGTCCCGGCGCGATCGTCTTCGGCATGGGCTACAGCGATATGTTCTCCGTGCCGGGCGTGATCTGCCTGGACACGACGCCGTTCCCGAAGAGCCGCAAGGAGATCTTCAAGATGCGCGTCAAGTCGCTCGTGTACTCGGGCGTGAACTTTTTCCGCTGGAAGAAGCACCTCGGCAGCGCGCTCACGCAGGAGTACCCGCCGCACGCGAGCTACCCGAACTCGCCCACGATCAACGCGATGAAGGAGCACAGTCGCGAAGACGCGAAGAGCCACAGTGTCGACGACGCGGACAACGAGCACGAGCTGGAGAAAGACGCCAAGACCACATCGTCCACGTGGTCGGCGTCCAAGCCCTCACGCGCGTAGAGGACGCAGCGCTGGTCTGCGTAAGTATAAAAGAAAGCCTCCCCACCTGCATAGAAACCGAATAGACGTCCGAATCACTGAGCATGTTGGCGTGGAGCGTGATGTGAGCGTTTCTCTGCTCTTGGTCGAGATTGGCTCACAAACTGAGCTTTTTTGTGGTCACTGAGCTCAAGTGAAAGCCTGAATGAATTGCGGCTCGATGGATCCTGTTTCCAATTGTAAAAAGGGTCGACATGGATGACTGTCGGTTGGAATTGTATCATGATCTCAATATTACACTGTCTAAAATCAAACAAAAATGTCGAATCCCTCTTTGCAGCTGCTGTGGTCGTGGCCACGCAGAAACGCAACCGCTCGCCATCGTCCACTCCCCCTCACGTCGCTCGCTCACACCGCTCGCTCATTCCCGAATCAACAAGCAGAACCAGCAAGTCACGATGCTCGCCCGCCAGTCCGCTCGCCTGATCCGCGCCTCCGTGCAGGCGCGCCAGGTGTCCTCGCTCGTGAACAAGCCGAGCCACGTCGCGTCGGACCAGAAGCTCTTCACCACGTCGCACAAGCACACGTACGTCAAGCGCGACAGCGACAAGGTCATCTACGGCGCGCTCCTCGGTCTCACTGCCGTCGGCTTCCTCCAGTTCTTCCGCGGCGAGCTCCACATGGCCAACGGCTCGCACAAGAAGGACTAAGCGTCTGAGTACGTACGCGCAGTAGCAGCTGCTCATCACAATTGTGACGGGAGGAACAGGAACGAGCGGCGTCGTCTGTGCGCTTTTCGAGTCGCGATTGAAAGCGTCCGAGAGCGAAATGGCAGAGGCTTCTCGTCCGCTTCGTCGCCGTCACTGGTAAAGCAGAGAGATTGAAGACAAGAACATGAAGAAACGAAAACGAAAAAGAGAGTGCACATTTATCTATCTGTTGATCCGAGGCACTCGCCGTTTGGACATGTGTGAATGCGCTCTCATGCTCGCAAACGAACATCGTTTGCGGCGAGAGCAGCGAATGCCCCCTGCCTCTACGTGAGTCTTCTGGGTGATGTTGACCCCCTCTGATACGACGCACACAGTTCTACTTTCAGCCGCCGCCGCCGCCTCGTTCCCACCGCCACCCTCGCCTCGCCCCTGCTCTCCCCATACTGTTTCTCTTCCACCATTCACATACGCGTTTTGTTGGACGGAGCGCATCTTCCTCTACAAGAACTCTTGCTTTCAGTCAGGATTCGCCTTCTCCCTCTACAAGAACGCATATTTCTGACGTTTTGACATTCAAGACAACCAGCACACACAAACGAGAACGACAGCGAAAATGGCGACGAACCTCAGCGGATCCGCGACGACGACGGCGCCGGCAGCAGCGTCCCACGACCGCGTGAGCTATGCGGAGGCATACCAGCGCTTCGTGGTGCTGGAGAGCCCGTCGGGCATCGCGGACACGAACGGTAAGGCGTTCCAGGACGAGCTCGACGCTACGCTCGCGCTGCTGCGCAAGTGCCTCGTGCAGCGCCAGCGCGACTCGGCGCTGTCCGAGAACGAGAGCTTCTTCGAACTGCAGAACGCGCAGCTGTACGCGTTCTGCGTCGAGTACTACCTGGCGATGCTCACGCCCAAGCAGACGTTCTTTCAGCAGCCGGACTCGGCCGAGAAGCTCAAGCACGAGAACCAGCAGCAGCGCGCCGGCACGGGCTCCGGCAACGACCAGCTGCGCAACATCCTGTACCGCATCAAATTCCTGCGCGAGGCCGACGTGTTCCACACGCAGTTCCTCGACCGCGCCGAGAAGATGGGCATCCTGCAGGAGAAGAAGCGCCGCGAGCAGTACGAGCGCATGGACGCGAAGCAGTTCGCACTCTCGCGCGACGAGAAGATCCAGCGCTTCCAGATGCAGCGCGAGATGGAGAAAAAGCTCGAGGAGGTGGCGCGCCGCAAGCAGCAGCAGTCCGGCAAGAAGTCCGGCCAGGCGCTGAGTGCGGACGACGACGACGACATGGACTTTGACGACGACATGGACGAGCTCGAGCGCGAGCAGCTCATGGCGTTCATCCAGCTTGCAGTCATCAAGTCCATGGACGAGCAGATGTCGATCAACCAGGTTCGTGTGCGTTGCTCTAGAGGCGCTGTTTGCGAGGTGATATACGAGCCTAACAGTGGGTTTTGTATGTGTGGGAAACCAGGAGCGCGAGATGCTCGAAACCATGGTCCGCATGAACGCTGCGACCGACAGGAAGGATCTATTCACAGACGCGCACCGCCCGGCGCCGCCAGTGCAGGGCCAGGGAATTGTACGTACATGCGAACTCTGCAGCCCTGTATACAAGACACTGATGGTTTGTGTCGTGACTTTGGCTGTGATGGCGTTTTAGAGCGTGACGCACATCAACCCGCAGTTTGAGATGCGCCGAGAGACCGTCAAGTCGGGCGTGTTCCAGCCAGGACACCGCCTGCCGACGATGTCGCTTGAGGCGTACGCGGACATGGAGATGGAGGAAGCCAAGGAGCGCCAGGCGCGCGAACAGTGCGTATCTGCGAATAGATACGTCGTCCATATGGGGAAACAAACCTGTCCTGACTGACAAACTCTGGCTTGAATCTGGTGTCATGTGCAGAGAGGGCTCGCAGGCGCCGCGCCGCTACGACCAGCTCGCAGAGGACGGCGACGAAGACGACCTGGCGCTGGTGGATGAAGCCACGTACAAAGATCGCGCCTGGGACGACTACAAGGACGCCAACCCGCGCGGCATCGGCAACAAGAAGGGCTCGCAGTTCTAAGCCGATATCAGTCGGTATCCTAAGCCGATATCAGTCGGTATCCTCATACAGAGAGAGAAAAAGCGCAATGCGTAACTTGTGACGATGATACACACCAGTGAACCGCCGCGGCTCTTCGTTGTCCTCTCGCTTGATTCCAGCCAGCGTCTGTCGTCGTGAACGAAGACTGATCTGATAGCTGAGTGCCGACAGGAATGCAGACAGCAGAGCCGAGCGCTTCGCTGTCGAGGCACGAAAGCGTGCACGACGCGGAGGACACGCTGCTGGCAGAGGTCGCCGCAGAAGAAGAACTCCTCGAGGTGTTCTACTCGTTCATGTACGACAAGGCGGTGCTCGTCGCAGGAGGCGGGGGATCGTCGTCCAGCCCAACGAAAGACGGCGACAACGGAGTTTCTGGCGAGCGCGCTTCGTCTCCAAGACGAGGCGAGGGCAGCCCTCGCAAGAACCTGATCGCTGGACCGACTGCCACGAGTCTTGCGGCGAGTGCGGCGCCGCAGTCCCCGCCTCCGCTCCTGACGCGCGAGATCATGAACGCGATGCTGCCTCCAAAGTAGGTGCGCTGCATCCTAGCCTTCGCGGATCATGGCTTGTGGACCCCAGTGGTAACACACACGATGGCTGTGTGCAGATCGTGGAGCGATGCGTGCGGCAAATGGCAGCGTATGGTCAAGCTAACGCAGGCGACGCGCGCCGAAGTGGTGCAGCTCGAAGGCGCGTTCGATACGCTCCTAACGAGCCACCAGGCGCGCGCGACCGCGATCTGCCACGTGCGCGAAAAGTTCTTTCTCCAAGTCTTTGGTGCGTCCATGCGCTCGCATTCGCCCTCGCACTATCGTAGCTGTCATAATGAGAACGCTGTATGCATGGCACGTACCAATCCACAGAGGAGATCATTCGAGAGGTCTCCTGCGAATGTCCCGAGCGCGGGCTGCTGCTACTGCGCGCGCGCGACGAGCTCCGCCTGTCGATCGAGTCGTACCAGACGCTGTACCACAACAGCATCTCGTATGGCCGCAAGAAGGCTGTGCAGGCGGAGTCGGGCATCGCAGACCTCGAGAGCGAGATCCAGAGACTGGCGCAGCAGCGCGAGCAACTCCAGACGCAGAAGAACGCGCTCGAGCACCGCGAGCTCTTCCTCCGCGAGCAACTCGACGAAGAGTGTCGCAAGCGCCTCGCGCATCAGGAGCAGACGCGGCAGTTCCTGTACACGCAGCGCCAGGAGCTCGAGACTTTCTACAGGGAACTGACGCAGGATGCGAGCTGGAAGTGAGCTGTTTGAGATCGATTCTGGGGTGCTCATGACGTTGGATCGCCCTCAGCCTGTCTCTCGTGTTTACCTCTATGTACATGCATACCACCGACGGGTGCTCTAATACGCCTCTCGTCTGTGCATCAGAGTCACAGTAAGCGCTTGCGGAGCTGCTCCAGGAACACGAACGTGAGCAGCGTCTGGGGTCCCAGCCGCATGTACGCTGGCAGCCAGCCCTTGTAGAGTCCACGCAGCCTCTCGTGCTTGACGACCTTGAGGAAGCAGTCCGTGGCACTCGCGTACTCGTTGTGCTGCATGTTCATCAAGCGCGTCTTCACGACGTCCGCTGGCGCGCAGGCGGTCGTGGCGACGAGCCCAGCGACCATGCTCGAGAGCACGTGTGTGCGGAAATTGTCCTCCAGCGGCACCACAGTGTTCGCCAGCAGTGTCGACTTGGCGAGGTCGTACGCCGCGATCTGGCCCGTCGTGAGCAGCATCGCGCGGATGATGTTGGGCCGCACGCCGCGCAGCAGCGCCTCGGCGCCTTCCTCGCGCTTCACGCGGATGAGCCCGTCCACCGCGTGCTTGTAGTTGCGGCGCTGCGCCTCAGGCAGTCGGCTGTCGGCCTGCATGCGGATGTTCACGATGTCTGCAGGGTTGCCGAACGCACCGCCGAGCGCGCCGCCCGTCATGCCGAGCAGGATGTTGTGGCCCGTGGAGATCGGCTCGCCGCCGTTCTTGGCGATCGCGTCATCCTTGAGCACCTGGTAGACCGCGAAGCGCATGGTCGAGTACGTGCCTTCGCGCATGGCGCCGCCCGAGATGCCCTGGTAGAGCCCCGTGGCACCCTGCGTGCGCAGGATGCGGCGCACAGCCTGGAAGAGCCCGAGGTTCTCCTTCTTCGATGTCTGCAGGTGCACTTTGAGCAGGTCGAACGGGTGCGTGAAGAACACGGCGCCGACCGCTGACATGCCACCGAACGCGTAGCTGATCGCCGGCGGGTGGGTCTTCGGCTGTTGCTGCTGCAGAGAGAACGCGGGCGGCACCGTGACGGCGGCGGTGGCAGCAGGTGGCATGGTGACCCTGGCGGCTGGCGGCTGGCGGCTCGAGGCTCGAGGCGGATGTCAGAGCTTGCGTGCGGCGTGAATTGACTTGTGAAGCGATTGAGCTCGTTTTCCGTGATGATTGGCATCGTTTAATTCGCTACCGGATTTGTTTGGCTATTGGACCGTTTCGCCCGCAGACCATGTCATCGTTGATTGGTGGAAAAGGCTGCTTGGAGACGAGAGGAGCGAATCCGAGTCGAGAATCGGAAATTGTCACTTTATGGCACTCGAAATGTCACTTTTCGCATCAAAAAGTGGCATGTCACTTTTCAGAGGATGGACTGTTTTCGCAATCACACTTCGACAGTTGATTCACATTTTGCAGGTTTGGACTGAATGGACGCTTACAATGACCGAACTCTTGGACGCTGCTGTCTCAGGCTGGCAGCTCAGTAGGCGGCTGCTGCTGGGGCTGGTGCGCTGGTGGCGGCGCCGCCCTTATTCTTCGCGAGCTTTTCCTGCTCCTTCTGCGCTCGCTTTGCCGCCTTGTCCTTCTTCTGCTGCTCCTTCTTCGCCGACTTGGTGGCGCAGTTCGTCGGCTTCGAGGACGACTTCGGAGTCACGGCTGGCGTGACGACTGGCGCGGCGGACGGTGCCACCGCAGTGTCCTTGGAGCCGCTCGCTGGAGCTGGCGTCGCGTATTCGTCATCGCCGCTGCTGGAGGCTGGCGCTGGTGTTGATGCCGGCGCTGGTGCTGGGGAGGAGGTGGCATTGCCAGCAGTGGATGGAGAAGGCGCCGACACCGCCGGAGACGGAGTGGCGTCATCACCGTCGTTGTCGTCTCCGCTGGCAGAGGCAGGAGCCGGCGTGGCGTACTCGTCATCACCGCTGGACGCTGGCGCTGGCGTGGCTGGCTTGTCCGTGGTCGGACTGCTCGCACTCGATGGAGCTGGCGCGGTCGTCGCGTCGGATCCGATGTTCGAGGGCTTGGAGGTGGGCTTTGGTGTGGCAGTCGGCTTTGAGGTAGCCTTTGGCGTCGTCGATGGCTTCGGAGTAGCCTTTGGCGTGGTGGCTGGCTTTGGAGAGGCAGCTGGCGATGGAGCGGACGTCGCCTTTGGCGTGGTGGCTGGTGGCGTGACAGCGCTGCCGCCACCGAACTGGGACTTGCCCGCAGTGCACGCACCGACCGAGAGCGACACGGTCTCCTCGACAGTGGAGCCGCTCGTGGACGTGAGGCTCACCTTCACGGCCGAGAGGTCCACTGGACTTTGACTGCTGAGCACGTAGTAG
>JAADWH010000523.1:0-20001 GCA_023335995.1 Globisporangium nagaii
AGAGAGAGAGAGAGAGAGAGAGAGAGAGATAAAGAGAGAGAGAGTGTGAGAGAGAGAGCGACACACACACACACCCGCAGTGACTCGAGAACGTGAGCCCGCGTCTGAGCCATGGCGGACAATCGCCTCGTGCTCAAAGAGGGCTTTCTGAAGAAGCGCAGTCGCAATGCGATCCCCGTCGCGCGAAAGTGGCAGCGTCGGTACTTCAAGCTCTACGTGAACGAGCTCGTGTATTGTCTGAGCCCAACCGAGCCAGCAGTGCGTCGTCGCGTGGCGCTCGGGCACGACTCGGAGGTGCACCTGACGAACGACCAAGGGTACGCGCTCTGCTTCGTCGTCAAGGCATCGCCTTCAGCAGACGACAGCAGCCAGTTCTATCTGCAAGCCGAGAGCGAGGCGGAAAAAGCCGAGTGGCATTCGGCGATCTATAACGCAGCGCGGACGCTGCAGAACATCGCCCCACCGGCCGCAGCGTCCCCGACGCGTGGAGCGCAGCCGCCGCCGCCGCCTTTCCCCGCGCGCATGACGCGTCCGGAATCGCCCAAGCGTGTACTGCTCCACTTGACGATCCAGAGCGCTCGCAACCTCAAGGCAGCGGACATTGGTGGGAAAAGCGACCCGTACTGCGTCGTGAGTCTTGTGGGCATGAACGGAGAGGTGATTCGAAGCGAGGAGATCCGAACGGACTACGTCACGAGGAACCTGAACCCGGAGTGGAACGCCAAGTTCACGATCGGCAACGCCGTGGATCTGCAGAATGTCGACGCGATCCATTTCGAGCTCTGGGACCACGACCACTTGTCGCGAGACACGTCGCTCGGGTTCGTGCGCGTGCCGCTGTCGACGTTCGACATGTCGCCTTCGAGCACAGGCCAATCTGAGGTCGTTGACACGTGGTTCCGTATCGAGCCGCCGCAGAAGAAGTCGACATCGCCTCGCCAAGCAGCAGCACCGGAGAAGGAGCTGTTCAAGGACCATGGCGAGCTCCACTTGGTCATGAGCCTCACTGGCCCGAACCTCGTGAACTTCTTCCAGAGCGTGCACCGCGCACTCGGTCCCCGCCATCGCATTGTGAACGAAGGAATCGAGCACTCGGACAACCGCTTGGAGATGACTGTGCTCGAGGCGAAGGATCTCATCAGCGCCGACTTCAACAACTCGTCGGACCCGTTCTGCGAGTTCACGCTCTTGGACAGCTACGGCAAGCCGATCCGAGGTGAGGCGTACACGACGAGTATCAAGTACAAGACGCGCAATCCGAAGTGGGAGAAAGAGCACCACATCTTCGGCATGCTCTCGACGATCGACCAGGCGGCGAAGCTGAAAGTGCGCGTCATGGACTGGGACAAGCACAGCAAAGACGATCCGCTCGGCGGGGTCGTGATCGACTTGGACCAGATCTCGGGTGCGAATGCTGCGGTCTGGTATGAGCTGCAGCCGGAGCCTGGGATGGCGATTCGCGAGAACCTCGGGGCGATTCAGCTCAAGCTAGCGCTGTTCGGCGAGAGTCGAGGCGAGCGCAACCGACGTTTGAAGATCGACAAAGAGGTCACCGCGAAGACGCACGAGCAATCGGTGGAGCAGCTGGAGCTCGAGAACGCACAGTTCGATCTGCACGACGCTGCGTGTAAACTCGATGGAGCGCGCATCGCATGCGCAGTGAACGACTACACGACGCGCGATCCTCGATTCTACGGCATCAATGGATGCATCCACGAGCTCAATACGCAGATCCCAAAGGCGCACCAGGAGACCAAGTCGTCGGAGGAAGGATTCCAGGCGCGAGCAGGACTGGAGGGCCAAGCGGTGCTCGAGGTCACAGTCGTTGAAGTAACAGTCGCTGCCGAGGGGCAGAAGACCGATTGGCTTGCAGGATCGAATCCGTACGCAGTGATCGAAGTCACGCCGTCGGTGTGCGTTGAGGAGTGCAAACGGACGAGTGCGCCACTGTCGCCGACGAAGAGCAAGCGGATTGAGGCGCTGAACGCGGCCGCCGCTGACTCGCGCAACGCCATGCTTTCGAAGCGCGTGAATGCAGAAGTGTCGACGACTCGAGCGAAACTCGTCAAGAACGAAGTGCGCTCAGAGAAAGCCTTGAGCATCAACCCCGACTCGCCAGCGTTGAAAGTGGAAGTCGTCAGTGGCCACGGACTCAGCGGAGTGGACCGAGGTGGATACAGCGACCCGTACTGCGTGCTCACGATCACCGATCGCGAAACAGGGAAGCCAGTGGAGAGCGAGAAGAAGAAGACTGCGGTGATCTCGCGAACGCTGAACCCCGTCTGGAGTCACGAGACGTTCGTTTTTGGCCAAGTGAGTAGCCAGCGATGTATGACAAATACGATTGCACTGATCTCACACACTGACCCCTCTCTTCTCACTGTTTTTTGCCACGCAGAAACACCCTCTGATCGAGTCGGGGATGCTCCTGATCCATGTGAAGGACCACAACAACCTCGGACGCAGCACACCACTCGGCCGAGTGCAGATCCCGCTGCAGGACTTGTGCCACGCATCGGCGACCTCCACGTCGATCGCGTCGACTTCGCAGGAGAAGCGATACGCGCTGATGCCCGAGCCGTGGATGAAGAAGCACGCGCAGAACCTCGGCGAGCTATGCATCAGGACGGAAGTGATCGGCGACGCCACGGTGCTCGCTGAGATGCTGCAGCGCATGCCGAAGAACTCGCCCGAGAAGCTGCTGAGCTTCTTGTCGTTCTCATCGTTCACGTCGGATCCGTACATGCAGGGCAGCCAGTTGTCGCAAGACATGGGCTCCTCGATGAGCCTGGAGGCTCTTCCTGAGTACGAGGACGAAGTGACCGAAGTGCTGGAGCGCGGCAAGGAGATCCGCACTGCCACGGTGATCGGAAACAAAGCCAAGTGGCGGAAAGAAAAATTCCACCTCTCGCTGTCGTACCCGGGGATGTTTAGCGACACGACGTCGGACAAAGTCGAGCACTACACGCTCCACCTGCGCGTGCACGCGGCGCGCAACTTGCTCGGCGCGCTGGACTCTGCGAAGCGCAGTGGCAATGCGAAAGCACTTGGCGAGGCTGGCGAGTACCAGTTCCACTACCACCGACTCAGCAGCTCGGCTGCCACGAACGCGTACTTTACCGTGATCCCCGTGCTGGGCAATGGCGAGCTGGAGCATCGCGAGAAGAAGCAGGGCTTGACGGTGTACGGCACGCGGAGTCCGCGGTGGCCGGAACAGAACTTTGTCTTTGGCAAGATCAAGGACATCTCGATGATTTCGTACCTCTCGCTCCACGTTTATACCCGGACTTTGCCTGGGGAGGTGAGTGCTCCGCTGTCGCAGCTGCTCGGACAAAACACTCAAGAAGCGCATCTGAAGCGACACCAGCTGCACAAAGTGTCTTCGTCAGGCGAGGTCGACGACGACGGCTTCGAGATTCTTCGCTACGACCAGCGAGTGCTGGCATTCCGCGAGTGCCTCAGTGGCGGCCGCTTCTTCCCTGCGCGCGTGCAGCGGTACTTCCCGTCCCCAAAGGACGAGTACCTCGTGCTCTTCGAAGGCAGCGTCGAGACGATCGAAGACATCCGCAACATTTTCTCGATCGACGTGAAAGGAACGATCAAGTCGCTCCGCGCAGATGGCAGCGCTGACGTGGTGCTGTTCGAGCAAGAGGAGTCCTGTGACAAGTACGTGAACGCTGTGGCAGTGTCGCTGCTCACGCCAGTGCAGTCGTTCTCTCCATCGATCGAGAAGACGCTCGCGAGGCGCATCAAGAAAGGCGATGCAGACGCTGCTCGATGGAAGAGTCTCAAGCATTCGCTCTCAGCACTCAAGATGGAGGTGCTCTCGGTATCTGACCTGCCGAAGGATGTCAAGCGCCCCGGATGCATCGTGACGCTTGTTGGGAACCCGAGCGTGTCGACAAAGTCCAGGAAGATGCTGACAGTGCACTCGGACGGCATGATCGTAGCGAAAACGTCGATTCCTGGCTTTGACTGGGATGCTGGGAACGTGTACGAGCTGCCCGTTTGCCACAACCACACGAGCAAAAACGTGGACGATCTGCATTATTTCGAGAACAAGTCAATCGCGTTTGGCGATTTCCACGACGACCTCGCTGGCGACGCGAAAGTGTCGACGACGGACTCTCAGCAGGAGCTACTCGACGCTACCGCCGACATTCTCGCCCACGTGTCCAGCGTACTGATCAAGGTTGTGGATCAAGGGGAGGATCCCAAGCCTTCATCGAAGCATCGGACGCTTGGATACGCGAAGGTGGACTTGGCTGCGCTTCAGGATGGCGAGCAGATGCTGCATCTGAAGCTGATTCCGACGGAGGACATCGCGTACTACAAGTTCGTTGGGTCGGTGAACCTGCATCTATCGTGCGTGGACGCAGCCAAGCAGCACGGCATCACAATCGCGAAAAGTGCTCAGCCAGGCGCTTCCGACAGCGAAAAGAGCCAGGCTGCCGTGTGCGGGCTTACTGAGTGGTACAGTCGTCGCGTCGCGTCGGAAGTCCATTCGAGCTCACTCACCGCTGCGACTCGTGCACTGAGCCGCATCGAACGCCGTCAAGTGCTGCGATCGTCGCTGACGCCAACGGAGAACGCACAGATCGACGCTTTCCACGCGGTGCTCGTGATCATCTCCAAGCGGATCGTGAGTATCCTCCAGGAGATCCAGCTCTTTGAGCAGTTTGAAGTGCTCCCCCTTGCAGAGATGACCAAGTTCCGCCACACGCACACGATTAATGCCGATCCAAACAGTGAGTGGATCGGCCGCATGATCAACGAGATGAACGTCGAGACGAGGAAAGACATCGTCCTCCATCTCGAGATGGAGCTGCTCGACCTGGCCGGCTCGGATCTCCCGCGAGTGTACCCTGCCGCCGATCTCTTGCGTGATGAGTGGGTGAAGCTACGCACCGTGCGCCAGCAAGCACTCCAGAAAGACGGTGGGTTCTTCACCCAGGACCGCACGAGCGTGCTTGTGCTGCTCCATCCGAACTGCTTCACTGGCGAAGGAATGATCTCCTGGATCCTCCGAGCTCCAGCAGTTCTGTGGAAAGATCAGTGGACAAAGTACTGCCACGACTCGGTCAAGCAAGCGACATGTCGTCTGCGCTGGGAAGATCCAAAGCTGAGCCAGGATCCGGACTCGGTCCAGCCACCGCGAACGCGTGAGCAAGCTTTGATCTGGCTGAGTGGCTTGAGCGACGCTGGGTACATCGAGAATGTCTCGTCCATCAGCGGCGCAGTCACGGACGTGAATCGCAACTACTACGTGGTGGAAGACAAGACGGATCGCTTCTACCGCCTTCGCGAGGTGGAGCGCTGGATCGGCAAGCAAAGCCGAGAGAAGAGTCTCTTCCCGTTGGATCTCGTGCGCGAGCTCGACTGCCACCAGCAACCGCACGCCACTGCGTTGACTGCTGCTGTGACTGCCGGAACCCCTGCTGCCTCGTCACCTGGTGCTGTTACCGCAGAAACTGATGCTGTCCACAAGCAAGTGTTTGCGAAGAAGCTGACGGACCACGTGGACGGATTCCTGGGCACCCAGAACAAGATCTCGACCATGCTCTCAACATCTGTCATCGAGCCACTGGTGGCGAAAGCCAAGGAGCTGCTCGACGATGACTTGCTCTGGGACTGGAAGTACTGTCTCTTTCTGCCAAGCAACTTGTCACTTTACGTGTACGAGTCCGAGACGTCATCGTTCCCGCTCGCGGTCGTCGACATGAGCAGCGCAGCCTGCCACGTGGCGTACAATATTGCGAGGGAAGCGCACGGCGGGTGGTTTGAGATCGCGAGCGCGACGATCTTTGTGCGAGACCCAGCGACGCGCAAGCTCGTGCCAATGAACGAAGAGCAGGCGAATGCAATGCTGAAGACGAAGAAAGACGGCAGCCAAGTGCTCGAGTTCAAGTCGGTGGAGGCGCAGCGATGGGTCCAGGCGCTCGCGCATGCAGGCGTGAGGATGAACATGCACGTCGGACAGAAAGTGATCATGAAACGCCTGAACGAGAGAGTGGTGCAGCAGAAATGTATCGAGTTCGAGACCGAGTATCAGCTCAATGATCTCGAAGGCAGCTTCCAGCGGCTGCTGAACCGAGTCTTCCAGCACCACTTGGACTCGTCGCACCGCGAGCACGACGAGAAGATGCGCGAGATGCGCGCGAAGCTGCGCAGCGAGATGAAGAAAGTTGGCGAGTTCAACGAGTCGGTGCTCGCGTACTTCGGCAAAGGCAGGCGTCTGAATCCAAAGCCGACGAACGCGCGCAGCTTCACGAACGGCGCGCTGTACTCCGGTCGCATCGTGCGCATCCGCACGCCGTATGCTGATGCAAAGTACCACGCGACAATTCTCTACGACCGCAATGACGAAAGTGAGGTGCCGCCAGCGATGCAAGAGCTCCTGCACAGGTACAAGGTGAAGGACAAGGCGTCGTGGCTGCGGCTGCCGAAGAACCTCCGCGACATCTTCCTGCTGTATGACATCGAGTACCGCCACTCGAACGAGATCATCATCGAAGAAGGCATGCTGCGCGAGCACTTCCGCACTGCCGACGGAGATCTGGATCCGATCAAGGTCGAGGAGTGCTGCACGGACTCCAACGTGCTGTTCAAGCCGAACCACTTGGAGGACTGCATCACTCGCATGGCGATCAAGTGCAGCGGACGCAAGCCGCTCGGATGCCTGAAGATCCCGATCAAGACCGTATCGCCTCATCGCGAGATCGACGCGTGGTACCCGCTCGCGCCTGAGAACGAGATGGTTCAAAAGCTGCAGCTAGGTCAGATTCGCGTGCAGCTGCGTCTCCAGCAGATCAGCCAGCTCGTGCGCAGCAAGCACACGCCGGCGATCCTCGAGGAGCTGAAAGATGCTGCCGCAAAGCAGCAGCATATCCTGCAGCCGCTCGTGTCCAACTCGGTCAAGTTCTTCAAGGACGCGGTGTACCCTCGCAGCAGACGCAATGTCGCGATGCCGAGTGGAGGCGGCGCAGTGTTCACGCGCGAGAGATCGTTCCTCAAGATCTCGATCCTCGAAGCTCGCAAACTACTCCCAGGCGACGCGTTCATGCAACGCAACCCGTTTGTGAAGATTATTTTGCAGCACGAGCGGAATGAGAAGGAGGAGTACACGATGATGAAAGCCGACGTGAAGCCCAAGACGTTGAATCCAAAGTGGGTGAACCAGGAGTTCACGCTTGGCAAGACGGACAGCAGCGCATTGGGCGACAAGAAGGCTGTTCTCCTGCGCGTGATGGATGAGACGACGCTGGGCGAGACCCCACTAGGGTTTGTCAAAGTCGAGCTCCTGCGCGACAAGGCGGGTTTCATCACTGGCTTAATGCTCGTGCACGCCGACGCGCAGGGGAGCCCGACCACGCGTGCACTCCACTTGAATCACCAGAACAAGGTCGAGGTCGATGCGATGCTCATGGGTAGCAAGCAGGCGAAAGGAAACGACCCGGCGACCGATGGACGCCTCGGCAGACTCCGGTTCAACATTGAGCTGATCCGGAACGAGAACTTTGTCGAGACCGGCGAGCTGGCGAGTCCGACCAAGATGGCGGCAAAGCAACTCGACACGAAGTTCTCAGTGGAGCTCAAGATCAGAAACGCTGCCGTCGCCGGCGCGGCAGCGGCTGCGTCGCCAGAGAAAGCGGTTTTCGACTGGAAACAGTTCACGTGTGTGTTTCAGCCGCATGGAGAAGGCGGGCAGCGCATTCTGTACGACGCACACGCAGAAGATCTCGTGCTCGGAAACAAGCATCGACTTGGCGACTTGCTTCAGCAGAGCCGAGTGGCAACTCCAAGCGCTTCGTCTGCCGCTGATGCCTCTGAGCTCTCGACGGGATCGACAGGCGCGGTGAAGCTCTTGGGCCGCACCTACGACGTGTCGAAAGTCGCGTACTTTGACGTCCAAGTCGCCTGTGACGCAGCGGGAAAAGTGTTTTATGGCAAGTTTGGCGAAAACGACATCTTGAAGAACCCTAACGCGACGTCGTTCCATGACGAGGTGATCTTGCTGAAAGACAAGGACAACAAGGATCTCGAGCTGCGCCTGACGATCGACTTTGACTTGGTCGGCATCCACCGAGTCGAGCGTGTGAAGCGCGTGCTGGCCGAGACGTTCCGCCTCGTGGGGATGCCGTTCGACGCGAAGACGATGAGCCACCTCGGCAGCAGTGGCGCTTCCAGCAACAGCCAAGCTCACCAGTCGAACAACGTGCAGGCGTTCCTGTGGGAAGTATTCAAAGTGAGCATCTTCCCAGGACGCAACGTCTCGCAAGAGCTGCTTGCTCAAGTGCGTCGCATGAGCCGCTCGACGAAACTGCACTGGCGCTTCACGCCGCAGCTGCTCTGCTACGTCTTTGAGCACGTCTTCTGCAGCGGCGAGAAGGATTTACTGACGTACAAGGACGCCGCTGCGCTGGACGTTGTGCTCAACCGCTGGTCGCAGATTCTTTCGCACGTGAGTGAAGCGAAGAACCAGCTGATCGGGCATTTGCACGGACGCGACACGCCGCACCTAGTGCAGACGTTGTTCACGAACTGCGACTGGACTGGTTTTGAGTTTGCGCCAGTGCAGTCCGGGTCGACTGACAACTCAAAGGCGAGTCTCGTGGCTAAGGAGAAGCCGGCTGGCAGTGGCGGCGGTGAGCACGACAAAGAGAGAGAGATGTTGTTCCGGGCAGGAGATCGCGTGCACGCAAGCGTCTCGCTCTGCAAGCACGCTGGTATCGCAGTCGACGTGTGCTTGAAGTCAGGGCAGTTTGTCGCTGGTACGATCATCCGCGAGTGCGGCGACGACTCGTACGACGTCGCGTTCTGCACCGCTGCGAAAGTTCGTGAAGAGAGCGACGAGTACTTTTCGGACGACGACGAGCTGCCGCCGCTGATCCCAGGCCAGAACGTGTTTGTATGTCCGCTTGCCTCGGCGGAGAATGTCGGCAGCGATAGAGATCACGGCGAACATCACACGCATTCGCTTGTAGCGGGTCGCGTTGGCAAGTTTGTCGAGCAAGACAGCGTTGGGCATGCGCAGAGGCCGTTCCATGTACTGTATGAGGACGGCAAGGAGCCGCACGACGACTGGATATCGAGAGTCTGTCTCGACTCGCTCTTCTCTCGAGTCGACGGGCGCAAGATCCACGCTCAGCTGGCAAGAGAAGATTTTGTCCGCGTCCTGACATGCTCCGAGTCGCCAGCAGCGAACAGTTCTGCGCCTTCAGGAACGGCGGCAGCGTCAAGTGCTCAGGAGAAAGCAGCTCCAGGCGGCGCCATTGGCGCATCGCGACCAGCAAAGGTCGCAAAGAACTACGGCAACGCCCGATACAAGGTTGAGTTCTTGGACGGGCAGCAGCCTGCAACAGAGTCCCGTGTCAACCGCGATCGGATCCATCCGCTGACGGAGCGCGTGATGTACGACGGCGAGGTCACCCACACCTACCTCGCTCCTTCAGCGATAGCGACGTCCACGACGGCGCCTCTCGTTGTCCAGTACGACGTCCTGCTGCGCAACGGCGCGCTTGTGGAAGGAGTCTGCCGCGAGCAACTGCGATCGAAAGAGGAGACGTTTGCGAGTGATCGGTACATCCTCGGGTCCGTCTTTGCATCCAAGATGGAAGTGCAGAATTCCAACGAAACGAAGCCAGCTGTCAACAGCATGGCGACAAAGCTGAGCGATCTGTGGGGCAACAACCAAGCTGCTAAGGTGTACTTGATTCTCCCGAGCCCGGTCGCTAGTGTGCAGCTGCGCAGTGGAGTCACTAACAAGCTCTTGCAAGCGCGCCTGCAGGAGAGGATCGAGGACCAGCCGCGCTTCATCGACCAGTGCCACGGATACATCGGCGGCGGCGATCTCTCGAGTTTTGAGAAAGCCAAGCTCGCGCAGTTGTACGCTGCGGGCATCCTGCAGCGCCACCACAACAGTCACAACTCGGTCAACACGCCAGAAGAGGACACGTTCGAGATCGACAACTGCGTGTGCGTGCTGTTGGCGCCACAGCCTCAGGTCGAGATCCGCGGTAGTCTTTCACTGAGCTCGGCGACTGAGTCGCTGCCATTGTTCAAAGCCTTGGTGAGCCTCGCTCTGAAGCAGCCACTGGTTTTCTCGAAACTAATTCAGAAGATCGTGCGCTCGACGGCGAGCTTCGAGCTTCCGCTGAACCGGAAAGAGCGCGTCCTCGCGATCGACAAAGTCGATATCTGCTTCAGCAAGAAGCCTGCGCAGAACGTGGAGTTGAACTCCCTGCTGGCGACCTGCGACGGCGATGTTGTCATGGACGACAGCAAGAAGACAGTCACGCGCGGGACGGTTGCACTCAAGCATGTGGCTATCCAGGTGCAGTTCCACTTGGCTGTCCCCCACAACAATCGAGGCAGCATCGCTGAAGCGATGGCAGTCGCGTTCCAGGATGCAAACCAAATCGCAAAGCACTTGGGGTCTTGCAACTCGCTGACCCTCGCAGACTTTGGACTGCACGACTCGCTCGCCGAGGCAGTCGATGCAGGTCACGGCATCTGGATTATGGAGCCGACAGGTGGGAACCCGAACGTTGTGGCCGACGCGGAACGCAAACTGGTCGTCGAAGTCACGAACGCGAAAGCTGACAAGGGGTCGAAGCCGTCCATTTCGCTGGAACTTGCCCCGCTGGATGACGTTCGACTGAGTGTCAAGGATCTGAGCAGCGGAGTGCACGAGATTTGCCTGCCGGCGGAGAAGATCGAAGCTGAAGCCAAGCTGCGACGAGCGCTGACACCTTTCCACGCCGCAAAGGTGGTTCGAGGGCCGCTGTTCCATGGCGCCGATCACCCGAAGCAGCAGCAGATGCGCAAGCCGTTGCGAGATGCGCTTCGGACGAGAAGCGACGCAACAGTGGCTCCGTACTACGAGATCAAGTTTGCGGACGCGAAGAAGGAGAAGCCGCCTGTTGTGATCTCTCAGGACGATCTCAGATTTGACAGACTGCATCTCCAGGTGCTGCAAGTGAGTCAGATGTTCGTCAAGAAGACCGCCAAGCGGGCGGAAAATGGCAACATCTATAACAGCAGCAGCAACAACGGCATCAAAGCCGAGGTGATGCTGATCTCCCGCGACTTCGAGTCCCAGGTGGCGAGCGACCAGGCTCTGAAGCCTCCGCACGGCGTGGTGCTGACGCCGTCGGGCGAGATCTGCATCGACATGGCGGACAAGAAGTACCCCGAAAGCTCGTCGATGGAGTTGTCGCGAGACAGAGAGTCGAGCACGTGGACGCAAGCCAAGAACGTGAAAGAGATGGTGTTTGGCCACCCAGGATTCGACTTGGATCGTGTGTCTGCGGTGCAGATCAAGTTAGTGGACAAATCAAAAAAGGGCTCCGAGGCGCTCATCGGCACCACAACGATCCAGATGGAGGACATTGTTCGCAGTCAGTCTTGGAGCAAAGACGAGTTCACTCGCGTTGAAACTGAGGCACTGGCGCGTACGAAGGCAGGTGAGCCGGGAGCAGCGCCATCAGCAGATACAGCACCAGCCAGTCAGGTGTTCAGCGTCGAGCGCCAGGAGAATGGTCGCAGCGTCGTCGTGGGGAAGATCACGCTCAGTATCGAGCGATCAAACCGCATGAGCATCGGCGACCACGTGCAGGCGCGGAAGTTTGGTCCCGAGGGCGACTCGTGGAACATCGACCCGTACGAGCTGCTCGTGACGACTCTGAAGCACCACGAGAACAAGCTCACGCGTGGTCTTCTCGCTGCAGGTCCGTCTGTGTCGAGTGGAGGACGGATCAAGCTCACCGAGCCAGGTGAGCAAGAAGTGCAGATGCAAAAGATCCTCAATGTGATGATGATCGCGCAGGCGATGGAGAAGATCAGATCGAGGCAGTCGCAGTCGAAGGGCGAGAACTCTTCACACCCGACAGCATCTTTGAGCACTGGAGGTCTTGAGATCAAGCACACGCACAGGCTCCAGTCGCCTCGAGCGATGGACCAGCTGAAGCACGCACTCAAGCAGACGAAGTCGATCGTCGAGGACACTGCAGCGGATCTCGGGATCATCAACTTGGCTGAGCGAGCCCCGTGGTCGGCAGATCTCGTCCACGAAGACAAGGAAGCAAAGGGCGGTGAAATGGTCGTCGTGCACGCGAATGTCGCGACATCCACGGTTCGCTTGAGGCGCACAATCCTGAAGCTCTTCAACATGTATCGGTACCGACTCATCCCGACGCTGCAAGAGCTGTACGCGCACGATGCGAAGGGCGATGACCTTGACACTGCGGCGGGCGAGAAGATGCTGCGGATATTTGAAGAGGAGGTGGAAGATCTGGACGAAGAGGATCAGGTCGTGTATCGACGCGTGTACCAGCGCCTGCGGCTGCGAAAGATCTGCCAGGTGCTGCACGATATTATGGGCACGACGCTGCGCGTGAGGATCATGGACCAGAACCCGCACGACCACGACACTGTCGGCATGGCGCAGATCCCGCTACTTGATCTGATTGACCAAGAAGAGCACTTCAACGCGTACAAGCTGAGCAAGCTGAACCGAGGGCCGTTTGGGAATGCGTTGCAGATGGAGACAAAAGCCGACATGGGGTTGCTGAGCGAGTCGAAGCAGGAGCCGAGGCGGCAGGGCAAAGTGCACCTCCGCCTGCGCTTGACGTACTCGGAGAGCGCGTTGCTGGAGCAGGCGATCCACGTGTACAGGTTCCTGAAGGCGAAATACATCATGCAGCACGATACTGCTCGCCGTCGCATCAACGCGGCGGTCGTGCCAGCACAACGTCGTCGCTGGATGACGATCAAGGGCTACCTCGACGAGCTGAAGGCGCAATCGACGAGCAAGCTGCACTGGGAACGCACGCCGATCCTCTTGAGCCTTGTCTGGGACATCTTTGCGTCGCACAAGAAAGCGATCACAAAGTCTGACGGCAGCGATGCAGACCAGAGCGAGCAGCTCCAAGGGCTCGCTGGAAAGGTGGACGAGTACCGCGCTGCGGTGGTCGACGTGCACAAGCGCTGGGCGAACATCCAGCCGCTGCTGGACGAGCTCCTGGTTATCCAAGCCGCAGCGCAGATCCACGCGGAGCGAACACCGACGCTGCTGGAGAAGATCGAAAAGGAAGTCGAAGGGCTCGACATCGTGCTCAGCACTGCGTGGCAGCAGGTGACGCGGAAGTGGGAGTTCCTGAAGAGTGCGCTCGAAGAGCTCGTGGCCATGCGCCTGAAGAACAAGATCCATTTGGGGAAGGCGCCGCAGCTGCTCAACATCGTGTCGCAGAAGTGCAGCAAGGGGCTGAACGATCGCTATGCCGACGCCGTGTCGAATGTCCAGTTCCGCTGGATGGCGATCACGCAGCGCGACGGCCCGCTCTGTGAGCTCCGCTTGATGGAAAAGAAAGGACTCCACTGGCGACGAACGCACGAGCTTGTGCTGCTCCTCAACGAGCAGTGCGAAGGGTTTGCCGACGTGGACGCGAAGGCGCTCGACATGGTCGAGAGTCGTTGGAAGCAGGTGCAGGAGTGGCTCGACGACGTGCTCGAGATGCACCACGACCACAAAATCGACTGCGAAGCGACGCCGTTCATCCTCAAGAAGATGCACTTGCTCGAGCACAAGTCTGCAAAGGCAGACAAGATCGCCAGCAAGGCAGGTTCCACGACATTTTTGCAACAAGGCGCGTCGTCGCCGAGTAAGCGAAGTCTCACGGCAGGGTTGTCTTCCACTGGGCTTCGAAGTGGCAAGCCTGGTGACGACAGAAGTCGGCTTGGCGGCTCACCGCCATTGTCGCCGACGAGCTCCTCGATCTCTACCACCGTTCTGGAGACTGGAGAGGTGGACGCTGGACGACTGGAAGGGCTGATCGAGTGGTACGCGATCGAAGAAGCAAAGTACGAGCTCGAGCGCATCCCGCGCCATCGGATCACCACGGACCACGACCGCAACAACTGGCTTCCGTACTCTCGCGACGGCAAGGACACCCGGCTGCTCATCACGCAGGAGGAGATGGCGCTCACTGCAGCGAACGTGCGCGCCGCTTTAGAGGACCGCGGCGTGATCCCGAAGTTCTCGTCCTACATTGCAGCACCTGGCTCGCTCAACAAATCCTCATCCAATGGCGGGAATGCGTCTTCGTCTGCTTCACTGTCAAGTCTTCCGAAAGATCTGCTCGACGAGATCGATCAGCTGGAGCTCGCTGTGGAGAACAAGCACCTTGAGAACGTTCGCCACCAAGTTCTCTCCAATCCAGAGCGCTTTGCGGAGCTATACACTGTGATCGAGAGCTTGGGCAAGACGGATCTGCTGTGGAAGATCAGCCACGTCGTGAACACGAACAAGGAGCTCGAAGTGCCAACGACGTTCGTGCGGCTGCTGGAGGAGATGAAGATGCGCCAGATCCCCACGACGGAGATCGAGAACCTCGTGCGCACGCTTACTGTCGTGCTGCAGAAGGAAGAGCTGCTGAAGTTTGGCATCGACGTGCCGGCGACCGCCAACTTCACGACTGTGCTGTCGCTCATGCACCGTCATCAGGTGAAGGACGTTTCGCTGCCTCAGCAGACTGCGGGCATTCAGCTACTGCTGCAGGAGCGCGGTATGGATCGTAGAGGCGAACCGATTTTCTTGCGTGGCATGCGGATTGGCACGCAGTCGGTCATCTCGGACGACACGGCGGTGAACACTGCGGTAAAGGACAACGCGCGACCGACGAGCGGAACTCCCGGGTCATTGTTGAACACCGGGCTCGGGCTCATCGACACGCACGTCGAGCTGTTGAGGAAATCTCTGCTCTTTGAAGCGCTGCGCAAGCGTAACTCGCTCATCAAGACTTTCCCAGGCGAGACCAAGGTGCTCATGGAAGAAGACATCACACAGTACGCCGAGGTTGATATGAGCGGCGACTACATGACGCTCATCGAGCGGTTCCAACAGCTTTTGATCCACGAATCGTACACAAAACGCCTTGCGTCGTACGCGGCGCTTGATCGCTGCATGCGCGCGCTGGTGCGCGTGTCTCGAGACCACATCGTGACGAAAGAGGACATTGCGATCGCTCTGCACGGGCTCGGCAACAATCAGTACCGCCTGCCACTCGAGGCGTTCACTCGCGAAGAACTGGCCGAAGCAGCGAGCTGCGGCAAGATCCGAACGCCGACCGAGCAGATGCTGAGTCAGTGTCCGCACGGGAAGAACGCGGCTGCGATGGCGTATTACGCTGCGATGAGCTACGCGGCGATGGTGTACCAGGAGATCACGAACTTCAGCTCGCGCTTCGACCCGACGACGAGCCGCTTCCAGGATTCGCTTCCGTTCGACGAGAAGAGCAGCATCGATGGGCAGATGATCCCGAAAGACCGGAGTCGTCTTGGACTCAAGGCGTACATCACAGACTGGCTGCTCGGATCGGAAGAGACCGCGATGCGCATTCAGCGGCAACTTGGGGCGTACCACCACCAGCGTCTTGTCTGGGCTTCTGCGGCGTTCACGCTCTGCAACCGCTGGTTCCAGCGCGGGTATGGCTGGTGCGACGATGCGAGCAAAGGCGTCGGCGTCAAGGTGCTGCTGACCAAGCTGTTGATCTTTGAAGCCGCGAACAAGATGCACATGGTGCACACGGAGGCGCTGCTGCGCGAAGTGGACGACAAGTGCACGAACCTGCGTGCGCGCGAAAAAGCAGCCAAGGAGACCCTCGAGACGCGCTATAAGCACAACGTCGAAAAGCTTGAGACGCTCGTGGGGCATGCTGAGAAGTGCATCAACAACCGCAAGCTGCACAGCGAAGAGACGCCTGCGCTGCTGCATGCGATCGAGCAGGTGTGCGTCGTGCCGCATGGTCTGAACGCGCGCCACATGGAAGCGTATCACGTCGTGACGTCGCACTGGATCCCGCACCGCGCGCGCCTTGATGAGCTCGTCAAGATGCACAAGGAAGGCACGTTCAGTATCCACCGCACGCCCGAGCTGCTTAATGCGATGGAGTTTCACACGGAGGGCATCGCTGGCTCAAGCGAACTGGACGAGGAGAGCATCTACGCGATGGTGAACGAGAGCGGCGACATTGTCGGCAACCAGCAGGAGCTGCTCGAGAAGAAAATTGACGAGATTCGCCGAGGACAGCGCAAGACGCCGTCGTCGCTGCACCTGGACCTCCAGCAAGACGCCAGCTCAGCTCCGCCTTCTTCAGTGGCTGGAGACACTGAGAGCACGAGTCAAGACTGGAAGTCCCTGTCGCCCTCAAAGCGAACGGTGCAGCCCCTGGCGCCTCGCCAGAAACACACGAGCTGGAAAGTGACGAGTGGCGATGGCGGAGACATCAGGAGTGGGAGCAGCAGCAGTAAGCACTCGGTGATGCTCGACACGAAGGTGACGCCGACGAGTGGCGGCGGCGGGCCGAGCAGCCCGCGCCGCAAGTCGTCGCTGGGTGACGAGCTCAAGGAGCTGCTCCGGTCGCCCTCAAAGTGGCTGCTGGCGTCGACGGAGCCGGCCGAGCGCATCCGCCCCGAGCTCTTCTTCCCGCAGGCTGTGAGCCACGACTCGAGCTTCAACGTGTCGTCGTCGTCGTCAGTGTCGAAAGAGTGAGTGAAGAAAGAACTAGTGGATGTGTATATGCATGGGCTTTGATAATACATGAGCTGTATCCGACTTTGATATGTCTCGAGAGCTGCTGCCCACCTTGGATCGAAGGCATCTTCAAAATGTGTCTGTGCTTGTGTATTAGAGATTGTTCATCGGCATCCTGATCGAACCCTCGGAGCAGTCTTAGTTGCTTTCGCCATGTAGCTAGTTCGCTCCTTATACTTTCTGGACGCGCAGCTCCTGGTTGAGAAAGTAGCCCGCCTTGTGCAGGTACGTCGGCGGCAGCTCGACCATCCGATTCTGGTCCAGCACCTAAACAGAAGAAACAAACAACGGAGAGGTCAGTCAGCCAGTGTTTTCTGCCCAGCACCATCATCGCTCTGAAGCATGAACGCACCTTGTTCGAGTAGAGTTCAAAGTCCTCCTCGGTCATAGGGCCGTAGAGCAAGCTCCACTTGCCGTCGAGCAGCACAAAGTAGTAGCGCTCGTTCTCGCCGTGCTCGTACCAGCCCTCCTCGCCCTGCGTCGTACCGGGACACGCGTTCAGGATCCCGCTCGAGCTCTTGTGCGACCGCTCGGTCTTCTTGCCGCCGCCCAGCAGCGACCGCATCTTCTCGCCGATCTGCTTGCCCAGGTTCGTTTTCGCCTTCTGCGCCGCCGCAGCGCTCGACTCGTTGCGGCTCTCGTCTTCCTTCTTGCTGCGTGAGCCCCTGGCGCCGCTGCCGGTGTCTTTCGACGACGACGAGGCAGCTGTTGTTGCCGTTGTCACCGTTTTCTTGCTCTCCTGCTCGGGTGTGTGGTCCGAGATGACCTCGGACGTCCGAGACGAGCCTTTGTCGCCCTGCACATCGAGCCTCGCCACGCCTTTCTCGATGCCGCTCGCTGTGACTGTTGCAGAGTTGGTTGCAGCCGCAGTGCTCTCCTTCTCTTTGCTGCCTTTGCCACCCCCGCGTGGCGTCGTGCCCTCACCGTCAAGGCGCTTCTTGTCGCTGCGACGAGAGGAGCGCGGCGTGACATCCGCCTCGTCGGCGTCCGAGCCGCCACTGCCACGACCGCGGTGTCGACCCCGGTGACGCGACTTACGAGACTTGTCGCCCGTGTCGTACTCTTCTTCGTCGCTCGAGCTTGCAGCGGCTTTGCGGTGGTGGTGGCGTCGACGGCGGCGCGAGTAGTCCGAGTCCGAGCTGCTGTAGTCGCTTGAGGACGAGCCGCCGCTGTCCGAGTCAGCGCTCCCGCCGCGACCGCGCCGGCGAGTGCGATGGCGCCGACCGCCCTTGCGGCGAGTGCGCGAGTGGCCGTCGTCGTCGCTCTCGCTCGACGCCTCACTGCTGTCGTGGTGATGGTGGCGCTTCTTCTTGTGCGGCTTCTTGGCTTTCCTGCGCTCCGTCTCGTCCCCTGGAGCGCCACCTCCACCGCGCTTCGTGTCAACTGGAGCTTCGTCGTCGTCATTGTCGGCGTGGCGGTGGTGCTTGGAGCTCTTGCTGCTCTCGCGATGCGTCTTCTTCTTGGTCTTGCGGGGCGAGGTCTCGCCTTCGTCGCCAGTCACGCCTGCATCTCCGTCCTTCGCTTTCCGTGGAGATCGAGCGCTTGAAGCACCAGCGGTGGCCAATTCCTCCGGGTCGCTGCCGTCGCCGCCAGCGTCATGCTTTTTGTCCTTGTGGCGGCGCTTCTCTTTCTTCTTCTTGCGCTTCTCGGCGCGCTGGTTCTCCTCGCTGTTGTCCGCGTCTGCGGCTGCAACGCTGCCGCCTTCGTCAAAGAACTCGAGGTACGACGACGGCACGTACCCGACTTCGTCCGCGAACTCGCACCTGAGGTAGCCTGTTCGCTTCGTCGAGAGCACGCGCACGACGTCGCCGGCTTTCAAGTTGAGCTCTTCGTCACCTGACGCCTTGCGATCGCGCACGACGCGAGCGAGCACGCCATTGCCGCCACTGCTGCCGCTGTCGTCGTGGCCCTTGCGCGAGGTCGTGCGGCCGTTGCCGCTCACGGGCTTGCTCGTCGACGGCGGCGAGGCGCGCGCGGTCATGCCGCTGGTGCTCTCGCTCGCAGTGTTGTCTGCGTAGGAGGTCATGGCGTTGCCGCCGCCGCCCATGGGCGTGTTCGAGTACGCGTCGATCGAGTCATTCGTGAGCCCCTTGACCTGCCGCACCGCCTGCTTCGGCTTGGTCGAGAGCGCCGGCAGCATGGGGACTCGTCGATAGCAGCGTTCCTATCGTTCTGGCGCCGTGCGTTCGTCCGTGATGTCGCTCGTCGCCTCGTGCAGCTCGTCTCCACTCGCGTTCTCTCCAACTATCTGCCGCACACAGACGCAGGCATGGGCACTGGTGGAGTGGGCAGATATAGCCATCGCGGGTTCTTAAATATATACATTCATAAGACCCTGGCTGTTACTGCTCGGTGAGCGAGCCCGAAGCTCAGAATAGCTACCTCTGCTTTGCTCTTGTCTCGAATCGAGCCAACCTCGCTTGACTAAATTGATCAACGGGAGGCGATCTCTGTTTCGAGATGGAGTCCACACGGGGAGGCGAACGACAAGTGGTACGTGCATGAAGAGTTACGCCTCGAACCAGGAGAGTGCACACTCGGATCGACGTGACGGTGGTGGGGGGAGTGGAGACAAACGTTTGACCGAACAACCTCAAGTCTCCCCCTCGCTGGTTCCTTGAGCCATTTATTGGACCTCATCGCGATGTCCGAGTGCGCCGTGTTTCTTCAGCAGCGGAGCCAGCTCACTCTTCTCGTGCAGCGTCTGGAGGTCCGAGTTGCCGCCAATGGACTTGCCGCCGATGAAGATGTTCGGCACCGTACGTTGTCCTGCAGCCAGCCACATCGCGGGTTTAGTACCTCACACAATCCATCTACACGACTTCACACATCAAATCGCACCAGTGATCTCCTCCAGCGCCTTTTGCAGCGCGTCGCCGCCTTCGACTTGGTCCAGCTCCACGAGCACAAAGTCCACGCCAAGCTCCTTGAGCAGCGCCTTGGTCTTGGCGCAGTGCGGGCAGTAGCTCTTGGAGTAGACCACGACCGGGTTGCTCGCGACTTGGCTCTCGACCGTCTCTCTCGCGCTCATCTTCGAGTTGTTGTTGTGGTTGACGATGACTCCTTCGCAGGTGTGCAGATTTGACAATGAGCTGAAGCCGTCGAGGGAGGATCGGCGCCGCGATCGATCGCGAGTGATGGCTGGTCGTCTCGTTGGAGTGCTTGATGGCTTCAGATCAAACTGACACAACCCAACGCAAATCTTCAACCGACTGTTCCCGCGAGTGGACTCGACTCTCATCGAGACACCGCACACACAGCTCCAACCGCTGTGGCCGTGGCGCGTGTCAACGCCGCTCAAGACGCACTGGTTCCCGAAGATCCCATCGAAGACACTGTACACATCGCTTGCAGACATGAGAGAACCAACCAAGAAGCACCCGTTCCAGCGACATGTGCTCATCGACGCG
>JAADWH010000524.1:0-19996 GCA_023335995.1 Globisporangium nagaii
AAAGAGAGAGAGAGAAAGAGAGAGAGAGAAAGAGAGAGAGAGAGAGAGAGAGAGAGAGAGGTGGCGATCGCAGACCTCATGCAGTTTTTCATCACGAGAGATCAACCTGCGCGATCCGCCCACGAGCGTAAGTTCTGTGTTGTCGTACAAGGTGAAAATGAATGTCATGCGCCGTCATTCCACGTTGCATTGCATCGACTCTCGCGGAGGTCACCCTCGCAATGTATAATCAACCACTCATGTAGACCTCCTCTCTCTCTCTCTCTCTCTCTCTCTCTCTCTCTTTTCGCATGATCTCGACGCATGGCAATGTGGCTGCTCTGGAGGAGATCGATCGCACTCCGTGGCTACGAAGGGGTCTTCTGAACACTTTCACGTGCTTGTGGCGACAGGCACACCACCCATCGTCTCCACTGATTGCGCGTGAGCGAGCGAATGAAGAAGAGAGTGCCAACATTCCTGATCTAGTCGCACCAAAGGCTGTCTCGAGGTCCTCCGCTGCCCATGAGCACCGCCAGCAACGTGGATGGAGACGCAGCAACCATGCCGAGTCCGCTTGTTCCTGACGTTCCGGTGGCAGTCTTCGTCACCTTGGTCTTAGAAGCACAGCGATACGAGGCGGTGTGTGGAAACGAAGCCCTCCATGTCAGTAGTATCAAACGACTCTGTTTCATTGTCGTCATTGCCACGGGTTGCTCTATAACCAAGTCAATCAGGGAGCTCCATACACACATACACACTCTTAGTTGTCGCTGCCGCCAAAGAGATCGAAGCCGCCGCTACCCTCGCTCGCTCGGTCTCGCAAGCTGCTTCTGCTGCTCCCGCTCCTGCTGCTTGTGCCGCTCGAAGCTTCGCCAAAGAGGCTGTACGCGGATGAGCCCGGAGACTGGTCGCTCGGCGAGAAGCGGCGGAAGCGCAGCACGACTGGCCGCGGGCTCTGGCTCACGAGCTGCGCAAACTGCGTCGTGGTCGTCACGGTCATGCCGCTCACAGTGAGGATCGAGTCGCCCGGCGCGATCTTGCCGGACGCCTGCGCAGGTCCTGGCGCACCTGACGGCAGCGCGCACAGCTCGCGCACGATCACAGACCGCCCGCTCTGCTTGGCGATGATGCCGAGTGCGGCGCTGGAGAACACCACCTCGTACTCGTCGGCTGCCACGGAGGACGACGCGCTGCCGGCGCCACCGAAGAGATCAAACGACGAGTCGCTGTTCCCGCGAACGCTGCGATTCAGACTCGCTGCTGGCGTCGTGCTCGTCTCAGCCCACGACATGCGGTGGCTCGCACCACCGCCAACGCCACTGGAGACAGTACCAGCAGCGTGGCTCGACGTGTGCGCCTGGATGTCGTCACCCACGATCACAACGTTCGTCGACCACCAGCTCTGCGTCTCCTGGTGCGTGAACGTCGCCGTGTACCCGAGGTTCGCCTTCAGTCGCGCAGTCTTGCGCGTCACGAACACATTGCACGCGTTCGACTGCACCGTGAAGTAGACATCACCCGACGTGAGCAGCGTCGGCGTGTACCCCCACGCAAACACCACGACCGAGCGGTCCGCGCGCCACTCGTTGCGGCCGAACGCGGTTTGCGGCTCGCCGCCTGCTGATGCGTTGCTACTGCTCTCCATCACACTCGCGAGCGAGCGCCGACCGAGGGGCAGCACGCGAATCTCGGCGCCGTCGTTCAGCCGCGTGTTGATCACGAGCGAGTGGCGCGAGTTGTTGAGGATGCCGAGCGCCACGCAGCCGCGCGCCTCGAGCCCCGTGTGGTTCGAGTCCCAGTCGAACACGAGGTGCCGGATCTGGTCGAGGAACTCCGTGCTCGAGCGACATTGCGCCAGCATCCGCGAGTGCTTGTCGATAATCTGCGAGTTCGTCTGGAACTGGTACTGGAAGTTGCGGGACGACGCCGCCAGCGACGGGTCCGTCTTGCCCATGATCGTGCCGATGAGCGACGAGACGCCGCCTGTGACCATGCTCGTCACAAGCGAGGTGACCTGGATCGAGTCGATGAGCCCAAGCGCCTGGGACTTGACCGACTTGACGTAGAAGTCCGAGAGCGACTCGAAGAGCGCCTCCTGGGTCGCCATCGCGTGTGAAATCTTGTACGCGTCGAGCGTGAGGCAGGCGTTCTCGATCTTGAACTTGAGGTTCGCGAGCCAAAAGCCCTGCGACTTGGCGTCGGCGCTGCGCATGTCGCCCTTCTCGCGGCTGAAGCTCACGACCACGCGCACAGGTTCGATCTCACAGCTCTCGACGTAGATCTTCTGCCCCGTGATTGACGCCATGGAAGCGTCGTCTTCCTCCGAGGCGGCGCTGGTAACAAAGTACTCGAGAATGTTCTCGTCGCTCTCTTTCTCCTCCAGCAGCGACGACGCAGCGCGCGACGATGACGAGAGCGATCGACTCTGGAAGTGCGAGATCGTCTCCTTCATGAGTCCATTGAGCCGGTCCACGAACCGCATCGACGTCGTGATCTTCACGTCCTGGACTTCCACGCGCAGCTTCTCGACCCACGTGTACTTTGCGTGCGGCTTCTCCACGTACGCGATCTCCAGGAAGTACTTCTCTGCGGTGGCACTGCTCCGGTACGGATCGTACGGACCATTGCGAAACACGGGTCGCAGCACCACCGGGTTCTTCGAGCTCGCCAGCAAGTCCTCGATCTTGACGCCCATAACATTCATCTTCGCAGACGTGCCCTGCGGCGACACGTTGCTCTCCACACTGATGCGCGAGATCGTGAGCCGCGCGACGTTCTCGTTGCTCGTCTCGTCGGCTGTGAACTGCTGCACGCTGCATCGCATCGCCCTTTGCTTGTCTGCGCTCCGCGCACCGCCAGTCTCATCCGTCTGCTTCTTATCCGCCACTGTCACGATGACGCCTGCGATCTGCGTGTGCAGGCTGAAAGTGTCCCAGCCGCCGTGCGGGGATGATGGTTGCGTTGGGTGGCCTTGCGCATTCAGTGGGGACGCGGCGGGAGAGACCGAGTCGTCAGCGCCGCCTGGAGCCTCGCTGATCACGACCACGAACGTCGACTGCGAAATGCTGCCTCGCTTCACCGACACCTGAAGCTTCAAGCTGTTTCTGCTCTGCACGCCTGAGCCGCCGAGCGCGACGGTCGGGATCACGACGTCGGTGGACGCGACATCATCGAGAGAGAACGTCTTGCTCCAGCCGTAGTTGCTCTGCTCCGCGATCACCGACGCGTGTAGCTTCGAGCGCGCGCCTGTGACCCAGTACAGCGCGTAGACATCGCCTTTCGCGAGAATGTGGTGCGCCGCATTGCCGCCATCCCGCGCGGCGCTGTGCACCGAGTCTTCGAGGAGAAGCACGGTGTGAGGCGTGTGGTTGAGCACCAGGTACCGCGGGATCACGCTCACGAGTGTTGTGATCGAGCCGAAGTGGCGCGTCGAGTAGTCCGCCGAGACACCGAACTCGTACAGCATGGTCGAGCCGTCCTGAGTCCGTCGGTCCGACCGCAAGGAGAGACACTCGTCCTGCCAGCTCAGTCTCCGCGGGTCCGCGACGAACCGCGACGACCAGCTGCACGAGCCCATGCGCAGGCGAACGGCTGGTGGACCGCTACTCGACTCATTTGCGCTGGAGAACGCAGAGATCTGCGCGTTCCCGACGAGTGCTCGCGCGTTAGAGGGAGGGACGTACGCCTCCGAGTCCATTTCGTTGCCGTAGACGAGCTCCAGCCCCGTTCGGTTGATGAACCACACCTCTGCGTACAAGAACACGTGCATGGACTTGGCTGTCTCCTCGATAACCTGGATCAGTAGCTTGAACGGTCGCCCGTCGAGACGCTCGAGCATGACGGAAAACACGTCGCCAGACTTTGTGTTCGGGTGCACGAGCTCGACCCACTTGCTTGGCTTGCATCCCTCGACGGTCAGCTTGAACTGCGGTCGCTGCATGCTGTCGCTCCACCAAATGCCTCCTCTCGAGCCGACGCCGAGCGTGTTCGCCTTGCTCGTTGACTTGTTCGTCCGATTCATGAGCGGGCTCTTGATGCAGTACTCGATCTGCACTGGGAGCTTGTTGATCATCACGATGGGCTCGGACAGGCACACGACCCGCAGCGACTGCTCGATGGACATAGAGACGCAGAAAATCGCGCTGTGGACGTCAGCCGCGCCATTCGCAGACGCCTCGACCTTTTGCTCGATCGCCGAGCGTGTCTGCACCGGAATCGGCGCGCTCCACGAGAACGAGTCGTCAATCGGACGCACGCGCAGCTCCGTGCCGAGAGAAAGCAGCACGGGGATCGCCGACTCCCGGAAAGGATAGAGCGTCCCAATATCCACAGGCGAGTGCCACGTCGGGTCGTTGACGAGGAGTTGGATCGGCATCGATAGATTGTTCACCAGCTTCATCTGCGACGAGACAGAGAGCAAGATGCGTCCGTCCACGAGCTTGGCGTAGCAGTTGAGCGTGAACTGTGACAGACTTCCGGACACATCGATGAGTGGGAATGCGCGCGAGCCCAGCTGCTCGAAGATGATGCCTTGCACTGGCTGGAAGGACGAGTCCAGGAGCTCGACACACAGCCGCATGTTGTCTTCGCGATCCGAAGAAGCGTATTTGCGCACGACGCCCGAGCCGCGACCGACCGTGTGCACATAATGCAAGTCGGCGATCTCTCCGCTCGGCAACGCTTGCTTCTCCGTCGTCGACTGTCCATTCGTGAGCCAGAAACGCAGCTGCAACCCAGTCTCGTTGCTCACGACGCACGGCGCGTGCTTCTTCTTCTCGTTTGCCTCCCGAGTACTTGACCGCGGACTACCGCTGCCTGAGACAGGAGACGGAGGTAGCGAGCCAACGAAAGAGCCGTACGCTCTCCGGTTCCAGGCGCCTCCAGCAGATGCGATGACTTCAAGCAGACCATGCGTGACGAGGAGGTCGAGCGGCTGGTTGGCAGTGACTATGATGTGCAGCTCGTTCTCGCTAGCTCGCGGCTGCTCTTGAGCAGCCAGCTGGAGCGGCGTCTCGTTGTAGATGGATCCTTGAAGAGAGACATCGAGACCCCACTCTCGACACATTTGGTGCCACGTGCGAGTATCCGGGTTGTAGTACGACGCCATCATCACGAGCCCGCCGCCACCCGAGATGACTGTGGCCGGAGGTGGAAACGCCGTACCCGGCGCAGGCGTTGGCGAGTACGTCACGTTCATGAACACATTGCACCGCTGCATCTGCATTTGCACGAGTCCCATGTCGCACCCATCGCAGTCATTGATCACGGTCAGCCGCATCGAGCTCACTTCGCACGTGAAGTAGCGGTGGATCTCCAGCCCTTCCGCGGTTTGCAAACTCGAGTTCGCGAACGTCTTGGGCGACAGCACGCCTCCTGCGTGCTTCGCTGTCTCCAGCACTTTCTCCGCTTCGTCTTGCTGCTTCTTCCGCTCGTGCCGCGCCAGGCTCTCGTTCATGTTTCGAAGCGTAGCCACGCCGATGCAGCCGTCGTCGTACGATACAAACACCTCGATCGGAGTGAACCTGAACGCGACAATTTGTTGCTGCTGTCCCGCGTGCGGAAACAAATCGCTCGTCTCCACGTGGAGCTCGCACGGCTCCAAGATCTGCACCATCGTCGCGATGTCGACTCTCTCAGCACCACTCGCGGAGCCGTACGACACGCGGCACCCCTGGCGGTTCGCGTTCTTCACGAGAACCTCGATGCTGCGCGCATCGACAACCAAGCTGCTTTGGATGTCGAAATCGGAAGACTTCGCAGCGCCTCCGCTCTTCTCGCTCTCGCTGTCACTCGTTGGCTTCCACGTGTACTCGACCGACAGATCCGCGCCAAGCGAAAGCCGCGGGCTCTCGCTGCTGTAGAACTCTTGAGGAACATCAATCGCAACCTTCGTCGCCGACAACCTCACCGTCATCGCGTACTCTGGCCCTTGCGCGTCTTTCAGTATCTCCGTGATGCTGTGTCGCCTCTTCATGCGGGACTCGCTGTTCTCCGCTTGGAGCTGAGGTCGAGAACTCCCAGCTTGTGCTGCTGGCTTGTTTGGGACAGTGAAGAAATCCACGAGACCCAGAACCGCCTCGGGGATGAAAACTCCAGTCGCATTCGAGAGGTTGAGATCCAGCTCGCAGGTCAGCTTCTCTTTGTCCCAGGAGTACGTCACCTGCGTCGGCTGGGTGCACACCAGCAGAATGCCCTGGGACTCGCTGGTGAGCGAGTAGCTCGGGCTACTTCCTGCCTCAGAACTACCGTGCGGAGATGTTGCAGCTCGACCCAGCTCGACGCCGTGCAGGAGCTCACGCACGAAGAACGAGGCGACTCGAACCGCAATGCTCGGGGTGGAATCGCGGAAGAAGTTCAGCGACATGGCAAAGTCGCTTGCGATGATCTCACTCACAGCTGTTTCGCCTGGACGCACGAACGCGCTCAGCGCCTCGCTCATGATATGATCACCTCGAGCCAATGCGCTTCTGGCGTCCTGCTGTGGCGCTTGTCCACTCGGATCGTCTTCATAGAGGACACACCGGAGCGTCTTCATCGAAAACCCCAGCTCCATCGTCACCGCTTCGAGATCCGTTCTTGAGTACGTGTACGAGACGCTTGGACGACCGGACGGAGAGCTCCAGTCTGTAGACGCGCTCTTCGCTGCTGCTTTCGGGTCGGCTGGCGCCACTTGAAGTTGCTCCGCACCGAAGTTGTCCATCACCAACCCCACGAACATCAGGTAGTTGGTTTGCTGCAGCAGCAGCACCAGTTCTGGCATTGACACCTTGATCGAGAACCGAGGAAGGTACGGGCTGTCTCCGTAGCGAATGTCCGACGAGGTGAGATCCTCGACATCGACCACCAAGTCCATCGGGCTTGCCACCACGCTTTGGTACGACAGTCTGCTTCCACCGGAGAGTGACGACGACGAGCTCGCTGGCGAATCGTTGCTTGACACGCAGAAGATGTTCACATTCGTCAAAGAGACGTGCTTGTAGTCGAGGCGAAGAGAAACGCAGTCACTCCGACGCATGATGCTCGATTCGAGTGCTTCGCCTGCCGCAACCACTCTCCTTCGTTTGGCGAGCGGCCCGGCTCCGAAATAATGGACAGCACTTGTGGGGAAGTGGCAGAGACTGAGCAGCTCCGCCGTGATTTGGACGTGGTTGGGGTCGATCATTCGGACCGGCAAGATCACGGTCGGCTTCTCGATTGACACCTCGAACACAACAGACGACTCGGTCTCACTCAGCAGCATCTGCGTGGCGTTGAAGAGCGTCTGGCTCACCATCGTCCCCAGGATGCCTTCGAACAGGTAATCCACCAGCTCCAGGATCTGTTGGTGGTAGTACACCATTCGCACAGGTTGGAACTGAAGCGATAGAACACTCTTGTCTCCAGTCTGCGGGTCGAACGAGTACGAGAACGTGAGCAGCGCGGACTTTCTCGCCTTCTGCGCTGACGCCGGAGACGCAGCGATAGACTCGTCCAGCCCAACGAGCGGCGAGTACACCTGATGCTTCGTCATACTCAGATCTGTCGCGATGAAGTTCCCCAGATAGCCCTTCAGCGCGTAGGAAGCAACCTGCTGGTGCGCTTTGACGTCGTCCACATCCTTGCTCGAGAACTCCACCGATGCGTCTCTCATCGACAGCTGCACCAGTTGCCGACTGATGTCATCTTTGTTGAACGTGACGCTGAACTGCACCAGCGATGCTCGAATCAGGATCGACGGGAGCTGGGACGGCAACGACATGGCAGACTGGGAACTCGCACCGTCGCTTTCTCGGACTTGGACACCACCACTGCCGACGAGCGGTGTCTCCTGACCTGATCCGTCGCCAAGTCCATGGAGAGCGTCATCAGCAGCTCCTCCGAGCACGTTTGCTTCGATCGTGTGATGCTGGAGCGCGAGCACATACGACGTCGCAATGCGGTATATCAGCGACATGGACGACGGGTTCCACTGGACGTCCAGGACATTAAACTTCACGTCGACGACCATGAAGGACGCTTCTCGATCGATGATCCGATCATCGATCTCGTCGTACGCACGCGACGTTGGCGGGTACATGGTCACGTCGATTGTCACCAGATGCGTGTCTTCTGCAGCCCCTGTCGACATCAGCTGGCGGAAGCAAGACAACGAGTCGTAGAGCATGTCCTCCATCAGCAACGACTGCAGCCTCGCCTGGAGGACATACTGGGACGAGAAGACGCCGACATCGAACGACGTTTGGGTGACCTTGAGCCGGAACGCATCTCTGGCTGCTGATTCCCGCAAGTTGACGACGATTTCTCCCAAGGAGACTTGCACTTTCAGGTGATACTTGTCGGCAGCTGACTTGGCAGCGGGTGTCGCTTTCAGATCGCTCGGACGCGTAACTGCATCGCTGCTTGTCGGGATTGGCGAACTCGACAGTCTTGAGCCAGACTCTTGCCCTCCGCTTCCAACCAGCGATGCCTGCGCGAGGATTGACGATTGGATCCGAGCGAGAGTCACCAGCTGATCTTCTGCGATCGAAACTGCGATCTGCGGGATCGTTGCCTCGACAGACACATTCGGCGTCGTGGCGGCGGCGATCCGATCCTTCGACGGTCGGAGGTTCAGCGACGGAACCAGGGTCTCCACGCCAAAATCCAGGTTCAGTTCTTGAACAAGCTTGGCAAACTTCTCGAACTTCTCGTCATTCCAATTCAAGCCGTCCAAGCGGCCGAGCAGGATCTGGACGTTCTTCACTTCAAGACGCCAAAGCAGCGTTTCGGGCTCCAGCGCCGCCCTCGAAATGGCTCCTCTCGCCCTCGTGTCGCTCTTGAACGAGAACTGGCCGAGATCAACCACCACAATGCTCGACAGCGGATCGTCGACGCTCTCTGGCACGACGAACACCGGCGCGCTCATGTCCACGACCACGTCGTAGTCCATCTTCCCGCTGCTGTTCTGGAGCGAGGTTGCCAGCATCTCGTCTTCTTGGTCCGAGAAGATCCAGTCGGACACTGAAGACGTCGCGAAGCTCCAGACGCGTTCCATCTGCTGCTCTGGTAGCATGCTCTGGAAAAAGCCTTGCACGAAAAGCAGAAACGACGGATCCACCATCACTTGGATTGGCATCGCAGACAGCCGGACTTTCAACGTCTGGCGAGCTGGACTGGAGCCACTAGCGCTCGAAGATGCAGCGACGGCATGCTCTCTTGAGCTGTCGTTCCGGAGACTCGCGTCAAAGCTCACGCACGGAAGCTTTGGGTTCGCGATCTTAGCGGCAGACGAGAGCGAGCAAAACGTGTGAAACGCGGTGTCTTGCGCTTTGCCGTTGAGGATCTCGAATCGCTGAAGGCGAAACTTGGCATCCCATTCTTCGGATGGCTGGAAGTTGACTGCGAGCGATCCGTCCGCTTTCGCAGTGAGGAACGCCTCGACGTGGCCCGACTGGTACAGAGACAGCGAGCCGCTCGTCAGCTGCAGCTTCACTGAAACGAGATTGCATCCTGGAGGCACCGTCTGGACTTGCTCCTTCGTAGCCACTTCATCGTAAGCCTGCTTCAGGTTCGCTTTGCCCTCTGCTGTCAGCACGTCAGCAAGCTTGTCAGGCGAAGCACTCGCAGCGCTCGAACTCGCAGACGCTCCGCCGAAGAAGTAGCCGTACCACGAGCCTCCGCCGCCCGCCGCTGCTTTCGACTGGTTCGCTGCCGCCGCATTCTCCTCGAGCTTCTTCTTCTGCATCGCTTTCATCTCTTCGTCCTCCGCAGAGTCTCGCACCGCCATGATCACGTCGACAGGATACACTTTCTCATACAGCTTCATGAACTTCGACTGCTTCGAGTTCGGGTCTAATGCTGAGCCTTTGTGGAGTTGCGTGCGGAATGCTTCAGCGTACAGTTTTCGCTCCGCCGACGCTTTCTGCACGGTCGACCAGCGCACGTGAGTTCGCTGGCTGCTCTTGCCGTCCGCTGCCTTCATCCGCCGTGCCAGCGCGAGGCGCGAGGCGTAGCCCCACCACTCTCGAGGACTCTTGCGCGCGTCGTGGAATGGACGGCTGCGTCCCTGCAGGAAGTGCGCCTCGATAGCGCGCCGTCCCATGAACGCCTTGTTGACGAAGAGGATGTCCTCGTACTGCTCTCTCGAAAGTCCGAGCGCGATATCGCTGATCTTTGCCTGAATTGTGAACTTTGCCGCGAGCGCGTAATCCTGGCTTTCGTTCTTCGTCAGCTGGACTGCGAGCGAGCACGGACGGAGGATCCACAGACGACTGGGAACCGCCGCGCTGTTCACGACACCTGCGCGTGACGATACCGACTTCTGCTGCTGCTTCTCCACGTAGCGAGTCATCTCGCGGATCATTTCTTCCATCGCGCGCTCGATGCTCGGCTGGTTCTGCAGCAGTTGCAGCGGCTCTGCCTTCGGCAAGCGGTCCCAGTAGACGCAGAGCTGCGAGAGCTTCACGCCTTTGTGCATGAACTTCTCCTTGCGCACGGTGCGATCCAGAAACACCTCGTTGCCCTCAGCGTCGGTCGTGTGGAACGCAAAGCTCTTGATCATGATGCCGCACGCGAACGGCGTCTCAGGATTCGAGATACTGTCCTCGTACCGGAAATGGATATCGCGCAGCGTCACCTGCAGCGTCCATGCATCGTGCGTGCGTGAGGTCCCTTTCTCTCATGAATTCCACAGACTCGCAAACACAGCATCTATATATGAAAACACATCATACCTGCAGGTTATCGATGATGCGCTCAGTCAGGCGCGAGAGGAATGTGCTCTCGTCCTCGCCCTCGTGGTTGTTCTGCTCAGCGAAGCGGTTGTGCTGGCGCACGAGCTCCTGGCGCTCGATCTGGTTCGTCTTGGACTGCTGGATCTCGTCGTGCGTCGGCAGCTTCGTATTCGGAATCACGAGCGCGTAGATGCCCTCGATCGATATCTGCACGCTGGCGCTCCCGAGCTGGTTCCACGGCACGACGACGTGGATCCGGCGGATGCTGCCTTTCACGACCGTCACGGGCAGCTCCAGCTCCGCGAGCGCGTGCGGCTTGAGCGAGAGGTTCTGCAGCACGAGCTCGCCGCTCCAGAGCCCCACCTGCAGCGAGTCGCTGCTCAGCCCATCGACGTACTTGCCCAGCTGGGACTCGAGGATCTACACATTACACATTCAGCAAACAGAAAAGATTTCGGTTCTCTTTTAGTATGCATGCACGCAGCTCACACAGAGACTCCCAGGAGATACAAAGCTATGCACGGACAGCGAGAGCGTGGACGCACCGAGGAGATGATGGCCTTGGCCATCGCGTCGCCTGCGGATCAGCAGCGAGAGATCGAGAGAGAGGTCGAGAGAGCGATAGCGACGTGGAGAGCTCTTCCTCGTTCTTCTTCCTCGTTCTTCTATTGCTATAACTTGAACCAGGCGAAAAAAATGCAGAAAGGGACGACTACTGAAGCGATTCGTTCAAGTACGAAAGACAGCACTGAGATGTTCCTATAAAGTACGAAACATGCACTGCAGCGATCCGCTCAAGTCCGCAATTTTTCAAGGACGGACAAAAAGCAAAAAATGGCGCGAACGGGAGCCGACGAGCAGGACGACGACACCAGGCAGCACGCGGCGGCGGCGACGGTGGCGGCGCTCCAGTCGCAGCAGAGCGCGGAAGGCGCAGCGAGCGAGCGAGGCACACAGGAAGGCGCAGGCAACGATGACGACGAGCGCGATGACGGTGACGATGACGACGATGATGACGACGACGAGGAGGACAAGAACCTCTTCGCGCTGCACAACCTGGTGGAGCAGGGGGCGATCGATGCGCTCCGCGCTCTTCTGCCGCTCAAGAAGGCACGCAAGGGAGGATCGCCGCCAGCTGGCGCGGAAGGTGGCGACGAAGAAGAAGAAGAAGACGACGACGAGCTCCGACGCTCGATGTACGTGATGGCGAACGAGAGCCTGCTGCTCGAGAAGGACGACATGGGCTGCCTGCCAATCCACATCGCGATCATCTACCAGCGCCGCGAGTGCGCGATGCACCTGCTGCGGTACTCGGAAGCGCTCACGAGCGCCATGCTGCGCATCAAGTGCGCGGATCTCAACACGCCGATCGTGCATTTGATCCTGCGCGTCGGCGCGCTCAACCCGGACTTTGCGACGCACCTCGTCGCGCAGCTTTTCAACGACGCTCCATCGAGTGCTGCTGCCGCTGGCGGTGCGGACAGCGAGACGCTCGCTGCGGGGTTTAGCGACGATGTGAAGGCGCTGCTGTTTGAGAAGATGGTCGCGAAGGACGAGGAGGGCAACACGGTCTTCCACTTGTGCGCGATGTACGACCTGTCAGCGTGTCTCGAGATCTTCGCGGCGTTCTACGCGCGACAGGCGGAGCAGCACCAGCAGCAGAGCAGCAAGGACGAGAGCAGCAGCGGCAGCAGCAGCAAGAGCAAGAAGCTGTCAACCATCAAGCCGCTGCTGGAGAAAGCCAACCGCGTGGGCTTCCGGCCGCTGCACTCGGCGATGAAGTTCCACAGCGAGCAGGTGGCGCGC
Source organism: Globisporangium nagaii (assembly GCA_023335995.1). Lineage (NCBI taxonomy): Eukaryota > Oomycota > Peronosporomycetes > Pythiales > Pythiaceae > Globisporangium > Globisporangium nagaii. Next base: position 12,480 of record JAADWH010000524.1, read on the forward strand.
CAGCTCGTCGCAGACTTCAGCGTGAACGTGAACAGCATGACGACGCTGCAGCAGACGCCGGCGCACATCGCAGCGCTTGCGGGCTTCGCAGACGGCGTCGCGCTGCTGCTAGCAGACTCGTCGTCGCTCGTGAACCTGGCGCTCGAAGACAGCCACGGCTACACGGCGCTGCAGCTCGCGAAGAGAGCCAAGTTTTATCAGGTCACGCGACTCCTGTCCAGTGACTCTGCTGCTGGTAATGACGACAGCCGCAGCGAAGAAGAGGGCTCGGGGAGCGCAGTTCCGACGACCAAGTTCTTCTTCCATCCCGAGTCGCTGCGCCACCTGCCGATGGCGTACCACCGCCGTGGAGGCGACGAGCCGCCACCGGAGAACCCGGAGCGCATCGACACGCTCGTGGACCCGCTGTTCGGCATCCTGCGCTCCAAGGAGTTCGTGAAGGAGCACGTCTCATGGGACTACGACATCGAGCACGCGGACATCGCGGACGTGCTGCGCGTGCACGAGTACCACTACGTGGACAAAATCCGCAAGCACTGCGAGCAGCTGGCGGCGGGGCCGGCAGTAGGAACGGACAGCGCCGATGAGTACGACGACGACGAGGACCGGGACGAGTGCGGCAAGATGTTCGCACTGGACCCGGACACGGCGCTGTCGCTGCGTTCGTACGAGGCGGCCACGCGCGCGGCTGGCGCGGTGTGCAAGGCGGTGGACCAGGTCGTGAGCGGCGAGTGCACGAACGCGTTCTGCGTCGTGCGGCCGCCGGGTCACCACGCCGGACCGGTGGGCAAAGTCGTGTGCGAGAACGACCCCGAGGGCAGCCACGGCTTCTGCCTGTTCAACAACGTCGCGATCGGCGCGGCATACGCGCGCAGCCACTACAAGAAGCAGGGCATCCACAAGATTGCGATCCTGGACTTTGACGTGCACCACGGCAACGGCACGGAGGAGATCGTGCGGCAGCTCGTGCCGCAGACGCAGGAGCTACGCTTCGAGACGCCGTACGGCGAAGGCAGGCAGATCGTGCACCAGTACAAGCCCTGGCGCAGCGAGGACGACGCCGAGAACGTGTTCTTCTGCTCCGTGCACGGCTACGGGCACAAGGACCCGGAGCACGACCACGTCCACGGCGCGGGTCCGCAGGCGGCGTGGTTCTACCCTGGCTCGGGCGAGAGCGACGTGAAGCAGGCGCCGCTGATCTGGAACGTCGGGCTCGAGTTCTGCAAGGACGGCGCGTCGGCGTCGCGGCTCAAATGGCGCGCGGCGTTCCGGGACGCGATCCTGCCGCAGCTGCTCGCGTTCTCGCCGGACCTGATCTTCCTCTCCTCGGGCTTTGACGCGCACAAGAAGGAGAACGTGAACTGGGGCTACGTTTCGCTGCTCGAGCAGGACTACGAGTGGCTCGTGGGCCACGTCAAGCAGGTGGCGAACGCTTGTTGCAGCGGCCGCCTCGTCTCCGTGCTCGAGGGCGGCTACAACTTCCACGGCCGCATGGTCTCACCGTTCGCGCGCAGCGTCGCCGCCCACGCGCGCGCGCTCGTCCACCCGTCGCAGGAGCACTGGGACGAGCGCGACATCGCGAAGGAAGCCGCTCACGAGCGCGCGCTGCTGGCGAACTACACTACTGCCGGCAGCGCGGGTGCGGCTGGCGAGCCTGCCGTCCACACGCTCCACGTCGTCACGAGCAAGAAGCGGTCGACGGACGCTGGTGCCGGGACAGCAGCGGTGGCGCAGACAGCAAGCGCGGCACCCATGGCGGTCTCGCGCAGCAAGCGCGCGCGCAAGGATGTGGACTACGTGGCGCTCGCGGAGGAGATCGCGCAGAGCGAGCGCAAGTGAGGAGCAGTGCTGCGATTGCACGAGAGAGGAGCAGGTAGGCGCGAGAACACACACACACACACATTTCACATATAATACACCAGTGGCAACAGCTGCGCGAGGGCTCTGGTACTATCGCGTCGCTAACCAGTGCGTCATGCAGCATAGTGCGAGCGACGGCAGGCGCGCGGCATCCAGCCATCGCGGTGAGCTCTTCGCCTTAGCTGTTTGACAACTTCAACTAGTGTGTGGACCACACACGTCCACTTTTGGCTACGATTTGACGACGGCAGAGTGCGTGGATTCTTGGCTGCCAAAGCGCATTTGGTCTGCTCTGAGCGCGTTTGGACGCAGCGGCGCGCCTGCTTTGCTCATGATGAAGTCGCGACGCGAACGACATCTCGCAAAGGACGTCAGAGCTCTCCTGCATCCTCAGCCATTCCGCCTCGAAGAAGAGCGGGGTTGGCTTGAGCCGATTGGCAATGTCGCCTCTTATTGTGGCCTTTTTCGAGCGAGTATTCTATTGTGGCCACTTTTCGGCATTTTACTTTGAATGCGAAACTGCTTCCATCCATTCGCTTGAAGTTGCCCTGCCTCGATTCCCAGTCTATTTTGGCGCGATATATCGCTTGAAGCCGCCTCGCTCTCTGCCTCGAAGCCGCCTTGTTCGCTCTCGCTGCGGGGCAGTCCACGCATCCGAGATTGGTGGCCGCTGCTTCAAGCCATGGGCTTGCGCTGTGGCTGCTTTCGCGAGCTGCTCTCGCGAGCTGCTCTCGCTGGTATAGAGACGTCGTGCCCGCTCGCTCCGCTCTCGCCCGTGCAGCACGACGCGCGAGAGACGACGCGCGAGCGACCGAGCGCATTCTTGACAGCACCACGAGGCAGAGCTTTCACAAGCGGCTGCATTTTTCAGCAAATGGCAGCCATGTTTTCGCCACATTTGGACAAATAAGAGAGCGAACTTATTTGCTAGCTCTCTGCCGCAAAAAAATGGAAAAAAAAAAAGAGCACATGTTGATGCAGGTTTATTCGAGCCTATTTGGGAATTTCTGGTAGGTTGAAGCGAGAGGGGACGTCGAGTCCAGAGCAGCTGCAACTTCAACAGCACCCTCTTTATCTAGCGTGCCAGCGCCGTTTTCGTCGACAGTTTGGAACTCCGTTCCTTCGCGGTCGAGTTCAAACAGGCGCCGCAAAAGTTTTCCTACCTCTCAACGCTATAAAAAGGTAGGAAAACGTTTCCGAGCTCATCATTTATACTTGCATCCACTATCAAAAACAGCTCCTCCCGCCCAGTTTTCCGATCTCTATTTTTCGCCTGGCTGCTCCTCCTTTCCAGCTGAACCTACACTTTTGGGATCGTTCGATTTTCTGGAGGGAGGGACCGAGCGATCGAAAAGCGCATCTGCCAGCGCCATCCATCCATGCGCCTCTGCCTTTTCATGCTCGGAGACGCGTGGCGGGATGGCTCCGTGATTGGCTTGGTCCGCGCCGCGGCTCGGCCGCGCTCCAACCGTTCAAGACACGCGGCGCGCGGCGAGCACAAGCGACACTGCTGCAGCGTTGGACACGTGTGTCCCATGCAAGACGCGCACAATCACAACTGGCACACGCAGCCACATTCGGACCAGCGCGCTGTTGGTTGCTCTCGTTGTCGCAGATCGAGCGTTCAGATTGTAGCGGCGACTTGCTGTGCGCGAGCGGATCCACGCAGGCAGGCAGGCAGGCAGGCGGACCAACTGGCACCTCAGCCGATGGATGGATGGATGGCTGTGGACCAGACCTCGTTCGGATCCATCCAAGAGCGGATGGCTCTTGGATGGATGAACGATGCGGCAGTTTGACCCCACCTCGCACAAAACAAGAGGAGAGTCTGCAGCCGCAACGAACGCAGGAGCTCCTTTCCCCGACAGTGAGAGATCTCCTCGATCTCCTCGACGAGCTTGCATGGAGCGCTCGTGGGCTGAAATGGACAAGTTCATCGCGGCTGCGTCGAAAAGCAACAAAGCCGACAGCGACGCAGGCGCCTCTGCCGCGGCTTGCTGTTTTGGTTGAAGCGCTCGGTCCAGTTTTGTTGTTTTTGGGTTGTTTTTGGTTTTTTTTGTAAGATGGCAAAATTGGACCCCTAGACCTGGTCCACCCCGACCGCGCCTCGAAGCTGCTGGAATGATGGTGAGGATTGTTTGCGGATGCTGCGATCGTTTGAGTCATGCGGCTATACTCGATGTATATACTGTCGACTGTATACTTGCGGAGAAGTTGCCGACGCAAACACATACCGAATGTGTTTGCGTCGGCTTAGCGGTTTACGAGGACAGCGCTGGTCACTCTCAACCACTCGATGTGGTCGAGAGTGCTGCCTTTCACTAACAGCGTCTCACCGATCAGAAATAGCGCGAGCGAGCTGGGAGCAGGCGGCGTGCTGCAGCGCTTCATGCTTGAAAAGCGATATCGAACCAAGTGCGTGAGTATCCGGCGCTACACGCTCTCGAAACCTCGCGCAGTGTATACTCCCGTATAACCCGTGAGGCGCGGTACAACAGTCCAGATGAATGAGCAAACGGCAAAACCAGATTGAGAGTGCTGGTCTGCCGTGAATCCATCCAGCCGGCCGACAATTGGGCAATCAGCTGCGTCCGGGCAGCCAATCAGCGACGCCCACGGCGGCCGTCGCATCCACTCGCTCGGATCGAAGCGCCCATCACGGCTGCTCAAACAGGTTTTTGGATCTGGCGGCGGGCGGGGGGTCGTGCTTACGGAGAGGGTCGGAAAAGTCTCGTGGCGGGTGCGCGCGCGCGTGCCATCCGCCCCAGACGAGGGCTCGGGGAGTCCCACTTGTCCCATACTCAGATCGCGGTTGTTTACAGCGACCTATTCGTTGGCTGCTGAAAGTAAGTTGCAGCAACGTTGAGCGTCATTCTGCTGCCATTCTGTTCATTTTCTGCGCGGAAGTGCAAGGAGAGCCGTAAACTACGCTCGGAAACAGGGCGATCTAGTAACCATCATTAAGTCGAGAGGAGCGCACATCGCGTGTTCCACTGTACATACCAGAAAATTGCGTATTTTACCGTGGTGGATGGTAAATTACGCCGATTACGTCGATTGCGACCCCAAAATTTGGCTCGCTCGGCCCCTTTTGGCGGCTGCTGTCGCTCGGTTTGGGCGCGTTTCGCCCCATCTTGAACTTGCTCGCTCTGCCTCTGCAGCTCGCTGCTCTCAGTCAGGAAAAAGACAGCAACCCCGCAGGTCTCGCCGAACAAGCGCAAAGAAGCAAAGAAGAGCAAGGAGACAGAGACAGGAAGCGACCCGCACAAGTCAAGGACAGCCAGACATGAAGGACATGTCGATGACGCTCGGGGCGAGCGTGACGCCCACGGCCGCGAGCAGTGCCCACGCGCACATGAACGCGAACATGAACCGCCGCCCGCGCGCGCAGTCGCTGCAGCAGCACTTCGGTCCGGGCGACAAGAGCCCCACGGCGTCGGCGTCGGTCGGCTCGCCGTCCATGGGTCCGTCCGGCGGCCGCGACTGCTCGTCCTCGGGCTCGTTCGTGAGCAAGCTCTTCCGCATGGTCGACAGCGAGCCGTCGTCGATCGTCTCGTGGATTCGAGGTATGTCTTGTGTCGCGTCGTGTCGTGTGAGATTCGCCTCTGTTCAAGGGAGCGGCATCGCAGGAGTCTAACGTTTATGCTGGTGTTTGTATCGAACGATTGGATTGTCTCGGTCACCAGGCGGCACGGCGTTCTGCATCGTGGACCCAAAGATGATGGCGGAGCACTGCCTGCCCAAGTACTTCCGCCACCGGCGCTTCTCGAGCCTCATTCGGCAGCTCAACTTCTACAGCTTCTACCGCGTGCAGGAGGGCCAGCTCACGATCTACCAGCACAGCTTCTTCCGCAAGGGCCGCCCGGACCTGCTCGTGCACATCAAGCGCCGCGGCGCCGGCAAGGCGAAGGACCCGTGGTTCGACCCGCTCGCCAACAGCCAGAGCCAGGCAGCCAAGCAGCAGCAGCAGCAGCAGTCCAGCAGCAACACATCCAGCAACCCGTCGCTGAACTTGTCGGTCATCGGCGTGAACGTGTCGGCTGCCATGAACACCCCGAGCGGGATGATCTGCTACTCGCCCATGTCCAAGCGCGTGCTGATGGAGAACATGTCGCCGGCGCTGAAGCCCGGCATGGCGCCCGGCGGGTCGCCTCCGCCGATGGTGGACATGGGCGGCAACGCTATGATGCTGAGCGGCGGCCAGCAGCAGCAGCAGCAGCAGCAGCAGCAATCGGAGAATGACAAGATGCTGCAGGCGGCCAAGCAGCGCTGGGAGCAGCACAAGGAGCAGAGCTTCTCGCAGATGAAGCACGAGCTCTTCTACGACGGCAGCGCGCAGAGCAGCCCGATGCTCAAGCCGAGCGACGGGACGAGCCACCTGCTGCCGCCCGCCGCGCAGCTAGACATTGACGACTTTTTGACGGAGGACTGCAGCATCCACGCCGGCGACGTGCTGATGATGAAGACGAGCCAGTTCGACGAGCGCCTCATGGGCTCGTCGATGCTGTCGATGGCGGCGCCGGCGCACCAGTCGTCGAAGCACGCGATGGTCTCGCGCGATCTGCTCAAGTGGGACACCGGGAAGGACTCGGAGAGCAGCAGCCACGTCGCGGGGCTCCTGAGCAGCCACGACGACGACGCCGATAGCTCGACGAGCTTCGAGGACGAGCTGCTGCTGGACCTGGCGAACGTGGAGCCCGGCGCGTGGGAGGTGCCTCTCTCGCCGCTGAATGAGGAAGAGGACATGATGCCGTGGCTCGACCTGTGCTTCTAGGAGCGCGGGGTCGGCTGCCGCGTGCAGACGTTCCGACTTGCTTATTTATTTGGCTAGAGGGCGAGCCGAGTCGTGGGAGAATTTTTAGTATGAAGACGAAGGAGGAGGAGAAGCGCGCGCCGCCGCTGACGACGGCAGCTGCAAGTTTTACATCTTTAGGAGTGTACAGTAGCTAAGTAAGTAAGGTAGTGCATGTAGGAGGACAGTCAGCAGTAGAAGAGAGAACGTAGTTGTAGTATTTAGTTCAGAGAGCCCACTTGACGACGCGAAATGGCGAATGCAGATCTCAGTTTTCCTACTTTTTCTTCCATTCGTTCTCCATCGCCTCGTGCGTTCTAAATGAGCTGCTCGTGGTGTTGAGAGGGCTGGATGAGATCTCGGCCTCCATGGAGCTGCTGGGCTCCAGCGCGAACATATCGGACGACAAGCATGTTGCGAATAAAAGTCAGAGGTGTTGGGACTCGAGTGGGTTGAAAATGAGAAAGTGATGTCGAGGTTGGGAGCGGGTGTGACGATCGCGTGCGCTCCATTGCAATTCGTGTCGTGCATCCACAAACGGCAAAGGTGTGCATACCCACAATCTGCTCGGTTCAGCACCCGTGCGACTCTGAGGGATTGTGTCGACGCCACCACGCAAGGCTCCTGCGACAGCGATCACGGCAGAGTCGTCGCCTCGAGCATCCGACTGCCTTGAAAATCCATCCGTGAACCCACGCCGAGCTTGTTCAAAATCCATTTTCATATACCGGCTTTGTTTAGTTATTCCTGACAGCCTTGTTTGAAAAAAAACAAATCCTGCAAAAATGCATGTGAATAAAATTATGGGGGCAGCTCAGCTTGTGCTGAATAATGTAGTCCACACAATTGTTTTAATTTTGCAGTT
>JAADWH010000525.1:0-19990 GCA_023335995.1 Globisporangium nagaii
CAGTCTCACACGCGTCGGTGTCATGTTGGCTTTGTTATCGAAATGGTCTCTCTGCCATACAAAAATGGTTATGCATAAATCGATCGCTTTTTTGAGGAAATTATTTTTCGCAGTGACCGGTATTTTGAAGGACGCCTGTAGATGCAAAATGGGATCTTGATAACAAAGTACTTGATGTGATCTGCTTTGAGACAGCCAAACAAAATGCTTTTTTAGTATCAACTGACTTTCTTCGCTCACTTCGGAGCTCTTCACTTTGAAACGCACGATCATCAGCACGAGCGCCTTCCTCGGCGTCATCATCTTCAGCGCTCCACGAGCGATCGCTCTCTCGCTCTCTCGCTCTCTCGATCGCTAGCACACAAGCCTCTCTCTCTGTGAACACCTACATCCGACACTATGGCGGACGCGCTGCTGCACTCGAGCGCCGTGTACTTCTACGCGTACGACCCGCAGACGCGCGGGTACACGCAGCAGACCGAATCGGTCGTCGGCTGCGCGCTGCTCGCGTCCTCCTCCTCTTCCTCGGGCGACGACGGCGACGGCGACGGCGGTGACGCACCGTTCAAGCTGCTTTTCTACAACTCGCAGAAGCAGCCGCTGTTGCAGCTCGCGGTCACGGCGACGACGCCAAAGTGCACGCCGCAGCAGGATCACTACGTCAACTTCCTCGACGACGCGACGCAAAAATTCTACTCGATGCGCTTCAAGGACGCGGCGGGCGTGGTGGCGTTCCTCTCGGCGGTTGCGTTCGTGAAGGCGCAGCTCGCAGCGACGACGGCGACGAGCTCGGCGTCCTCATCGACGGAAGTGCTCGTGGACGAGCTTGCGCTCGGCAAAGAAGACGGCAAGGGCTACGGACTCGCGCCAGGCGACGTCGCGGGCGTCGCGATGACTGTGTGGGTCGGCCACACCGCGTCCGAGTTCTTCACGGAGAACCCGCTGGACATCGCCAAGCAGCAAGCTGCAGAAGTCGTTGCGCGAGATGGGGACTTGAAGCGCGTGCGGCTTGTGGAAAGCAGCGATGCGGACGGCGACAACGATCCATTGGGCAAAGCGCTGGCGACTGGGGCGCTCGTCGGCATGCAGAAGAATGCCAAGCGGCTCGTGACAGTCGTCGTGCCGCAGACGCAGCAGTGGCTCATTGCGTCCGTTGAGCTCGTGAAGGTGAAGAAAGGGACGAGATCGAGCGCAGCCGCCGCAGCGGGAGCTACATCTTCATCCTCTTCATCCGCACAAGCAGGTACCCAGGAGGCAGTGCAGCAATACAGCGACGAGGGGATCGGAGGCTCCGTGAACGACGAGCTGATCCAGCGAATGGCGAACCTGTCGCGCGCAGGCAGCAAAGGCTCGGGGCTGATCGCGAGTCTGAGCTCGCGCTCTGTCCTGAACAGCCAGGCGGCTGGCGGTGACGGCTCGAGGAAACCGTCGTTTGCAGAACTGCAAGCCGCAGTGGCACAGAAGTACACTCCGGTGCTCTTGCCTGGCATGCACCTCCCAGACGACAAGAGAGCGTCGGGAGCAGGACAAGACGACAGCAGCCAGCAGCGATCGTCGTCGCACCACGAGTCGCTCGCTGCGAAAGTGATCGCGCCGCTGAAAGACGCATCGCGAACGGCGAGCTTTGGGGATGTGAACCCGACACAGTCTGGAGCGTCCAGCGGTTCCTCGTCAATGTCATCGGAGATGGAGAGACTGATCCAGGAGCAGTCAGATCTCGCGCAACTGCGCAAGCAGCTGGAAGAGAGCAAGCGGAAGCTGCGAGAGAGCGACGATGACGCCAAGCCAAGCGGCTCGAGTGTGACGAGCTCCTTTGGCGGTGGAGAGCAGTCGAGAACTGGCAGCGGACTGAGCGGGTTCAGCAGCCAGTGGCAAAGCTCCTCGACGTCGTCAGGCTTCACGCCGTCGACCTCGTCGATGATCGGCGGTGCTTCGACCTCGAATCTGTACGGAAGCGCGAGCCCGAGTCGATGGACGCCAAGCTCTAGCAGTCTGGATCTGGTGGTGCCGTCGTACCAACCGCCGCCTTCTTTTCTTACGGCTTCGAACCCGGTGCCGTCTCCTTTCCAGCCAACGCCAGCGAGCGCGTTCAATCCGTCCGCCTCATCGTCAGCGTCAGCATACAACTCTCGATCACTTGTGGCGACGCCAGCATTCTCGAGCCAGTCACCCGGTGGATCTGTCGAAGTCGAGAGCGGCATTCTGAGGCTGCAGCGCTCGTCGACATCGATCGAGTCTGCTCTCCAGGACATCCAATCGAAGGTCGATCGGCTCTTGAACAGCCAAACCTCCATGAAGGCGAGCAAGTTCACACCAGCGTCGTCGTTTGGCTCGTCGAGTCTGTCGAGTTCAGGTCCGTCTCCGTCGTCGACATCGTCGTCGTCGTCGTCGATTCTGCTGAAGAATTTGGAGAAGGCGCTGGCGCACCGCGACCAGCTCCAGGAGCTCAATGGACGTCTCCAGGAGGCGCAAAACCAGATGGAGTCGGCGATCGAAGACCTCCAGAACCAGCACGAAGCACTGCAGCTGGAGAACCGCAACTTGCTGGACAAGTTGCAGAACGGGAACCACCTCCAGCAAGAGAAGTTCCGCCTTGAGCTCCGCAACGTGCAGCAGCAGCTCGGCCACACGCAGGAGCAGATGCTGGTGTACCAGGAAGAGAACTTCCGTTTACGAAGCGAGCTCGCTGCAAAGGACGACCAGCTCCTGAAGGAGAAAGCGCAGCTGCAGGACGAGGCTCGCAAGCAGCTGGAGTCGCTGCAGCGGCAGCTGGAAGCCCAAGTTCGCCAGGACTCGAAGGACTCGCTCGAGAAAGCGCTGAAGGAGAAGTCGCTCCTCGAGTCGCAAGTGAAGGAGTTCGCGGCTCAGAAGCAGCAGTGGGAACAGGAACGCGACGCGATGGTGAACCAGCTGCGAATCGCGCAGAGCCAGGTTCAGGACGAGCGCTCGCGCTCGCAGTCCGTGCAGGGCACGCGGGTGCAGGAGCTGCAGGTGCAACTGCAGCAGATGGGCAGCGAGACGCGAGGACTGAGTCAGCAGGTGGAGAGTCTCCGTGCTGACAACCGAGAGCTCGAGGAGCTGCTCGCCGCGAAGGAGCACGAAGTCGAGGCGCTGCAAGAGACCAAGTCATCGCAGGAGTACGCGGCGCTCAGCGAGTTGCTCAAGGAGTTCATGAACGACATTTACTTCCACTTCCAGGACGCGTTCGATGAAGAGACCGAGTTCACGGGCAAAGAGATCGTGATGGCGATCCGCAAGATCCTGAAGCAGAACACGATGGACATCCTGACAAAGCTTGAGGAGTTCTGGCAGCTGCAAGCGCAGAACAGGGGCAGATAGCGAGCTGAAAGGTACAGGAACACGAAGATGAAAGCGACAGCGTGCGCAGCGAGAACGAATCGCTGAGCGACGCCGTGCTGCTGCATGCAAGGCAAGAAAGCCTCAAGGCGACGAAATAAATCCCAAGGTGCATTCGCAGTACATGTTGCTCGTCTGTGTGTGACGTGGACTCTGGATCTGTTACCTCGTGCATCAACTACCTCACGACCAACCGAGTTTGTGCTGACTGCGCTGCTGGCAGCGTGCCTGTCGGAGTGTGTGGATCTGCACAGGCGCGACAAAGACACAGGTGGCTCTCTATTTCGGAGATGACGGAGGAGCTGGCGCATCGCATGTCAGGCTGGGTATTATTAATCTCTCGTGTGTGTGTGCGGCGCAGGGAGAGGAAGACGAGTTGAGTATTGCTGCGCGCACGCGTTTCCGCGTGTCGTGGCTGTCGTGCGGATGAAGCCAGAGCGGTGAGGGTGACACCAACTATTTGTGTCTGACAGCGAGCGACTGAATGAGCCGCAGGAGCTCTGATGCTGTTCACCGCACTACCAGAGACGGGCGATTCAGAAGCGAGTCTCGAGCTCCTTGTCAGCTTTGCTGTCCCGCAGAAAGCGTGAGCTGTACCTGACGAGTGCGCTCCGGCGGATGAAAGACGATGGAGGTGCTCCTCGTCGTTGCGAACGACAGCGCGAGCTTGCACATGGACGCCGTGTTGCACGCTCTGCAAGGTGCGCCATCTGCTGCTGCTGCCAATGGACAGACTGACGTGCTGGTACGAATGAGATGGTAGACTGACAAATACCAACTTGCTAGCAGCAGCAGCGCCGGAGCCGATGGAGATCCTGGACTGCTTGCCAGAGGTGCGTTTTGTGCGTTTGCCGATGTTGAGCCGACTTCTGGTGTACCTCATGCAGTGGACTCATGCCATAATGTCACCTTGATTGATATTCACGAACTAGAGCCCTCAGCTCCTTCACCAGAACCAACTGGTACGAGCGTCAGTGTGGAACTTTGTCTCCGTCTTGTGTGGCTCTGTTGGACTACGCATTGATGGTCACTTGCCTCCATTTCCAACACCACCGATGGAAATACCAGGTTGTGCTGAGGACGCTCCTGGACGCCGCGAGTCTCGCATCCGTTCTCCACGGCAGCGTGACAAGTCCAGACCATCCAGAGTCTCCTAGAGCTGACAGCATCAGCACGTCACCTGCTTCAGCGACGCCATCAGCGAAGAGCTCCGACCCGGACGCTGGAGTGCTTTTGCTGAAGAAAATCGCGAAAGTGAGGCTTCTGTTGATGATGCATCGCGACACTTGCTCGCCATACCTCTCAACCCTGAAGAGAATCGACGCTGACAAACTCGATTGCGTGTAGAGAGACAAGAAGATCAAGTTCATGATGATCGAGATGGAGACGATGCGGCAAAACTTGCAAGCCGCAGTGCAGCGTGCGAAGCACCTCGAGATGGAGCAGGAGCAGTTCTTCGAGGACGTCCAGGAGATGAAGGCGCAGTACGAAAAGTAAGACTTGTCCAGCAGCGAGTGCTGACAATGCCAGAGAGCGAACGCAGGCTAACCCTGACATGCTGCGCAGACTCTCGCAGCACCACCAGAAGATCCTGTGGGAGTACCTGCCGTCGAGAGACGCCGACATGGCGGCGATCCCGCTGCTGTCCAAGCAGATCCAGGAATCCGCGACCTGCGTCGGCAAGTACCCACTGCAGGACGTGCTCGGCTACGGTCAGTACGCGACCGTGTACGCGTCGTCGATTCCCGAGGAGCCCGACTTGGCGGTGAAAGTGATCGACAAGGACAAGCTCATCGACCTGGTGGCGCTGCTGCGCATCAACTCGGAGATCTCGTCGCTGCGAGACCCAAACATCGCGCACCCGGGCATCCTCGCGGTCAAAGACGTGATCCACACGAGCAAGTTCATCTACCTGGTCACGGAGCGCGGCGGCAAGGACTTGTTCGACCACTTTGGCGTGCGGCAGGACGGACTCAGCGAGGAAGTGATCAAACCGCTGATGCTCCGCGTCGCACAGGCGGTGCAGGTTCTGCATCGGCACAACTACTGCCATCGCGACCTGAAGCCGTTCGTTGACATGGCAGGGCTTCGCTACCGACCTCTTACCGAGTACGAACTGACTTGTGCTGTGCTGTGTCGTGGCATGTGTGCTGAATGGCAGGGAGAACATCCTGTACAACCCTGGTGGCGCGCCAGAGAAGCTCGTGAAGCTCATCGACTTTGGTTTGTGCACGAAAGCCGTGACGTCGCAGGACCACATGCTCCACGACTTCTGCGGCAGCCCCGGGTTCTTCGCACCGGAGATCCTGCTGCACGAGTGCTACGACGGTATGAAAGCCGATGTCTGGAGTCTCGGATGCATACTGCTCGAGGTAGGGTGGATCCCTTTGTCAGTCAATCAATGTGTCTGTCGGATGCATTTGCCAAGTGATCAAACCACTCACATGATTGTGCTCCTCGCTGTGCAGCTGGTGATAGGGAACACGATGTTTGTCACGCTCTGGATGAACATGTACGAACTTGACGTGCTCAAGGATCGCACGAGCTTCAGCGAATACGTCAAACTGGTACAGCCGTCATGCCACTGCCATTCGCTCGCTCATATGCCTGACACCTTGGCACTCAGTCGAGCTTTTGATCCTGGATGGCACAACAGGGACTGAGCCAGATCCGCGAGCACTGCCAGAGCGCCAAGTGGGTCCACTCGCCGAAGTTGCGCCACTTGCTCTTCGGAATGCTCTGCGAGAAGCCCACGGAGCGCCTCTCGGTCCACCAGATGCTCGACCACCCGTGGTTCCACAGCGGTGCCGGAGCTCCTGGTGTGAGTGGTGCGACTGCCGCCAGCCCAGCATCGCCGAAAGGCTCGGTGCTCGTGCGCCACGTGAGCCAACTGGACGAGACAGCGAGCTCTTCGCTAGCAGCATCTACCGCGCCGCTGAGTCCGCGCTCGCTGACCAAAGTCAAGTCCCACTCGACGTCGTCGGCGTCCACGGCATCGCCATTCCCCATGAGCAATGGCGGCAGCGGAAGCGGCTCGCTGCGGATATCCCCAGTGACGCTGACGCGACCGCTCTCCGCCGACTTGGAGAGCTCCCTGGCACCTTCCGCCCCGCTGCTTCACAGTGGCGCTGGCAGCAGCAGCAGCAGCACGCCGCTGTCTCCACGCGCAGCGAAAGTGCCGGTGGTGACTGTGAAAGTGAGTCTCCCGAGCCTCTCGCCCGAGAAGCCGTCGGGGAACCGGTCACCCGAGCGAGCGTTTGCCAAGCGAAGCAACGCGTCGGCGTCATCGGCGCACCACCACCACGCATCCGACTGAGCGACGTGCTACGAAGCTCTACAAAAGACGCGACAACAATGGCTGCTGCTGCTGCTGCTAACAAACCTGTCTATTTGCACTCCCACCCACCTCTGGCTTTGGTTAGACGCGATAGCCTTGTATATCTCCTGCGCACACTGCTTACAGCAGACTGGGCACGGCCGCCAGCAGCGCCTGCGCCTCCTGGAACAGGTCGCCGAGCGCCTCCACCTCCGCGCGATGGCTGTCAATGAAGCCCTCGACGTCCTGCGCCGCCTCCTTCAGGCGCATCTGGCAGTCTGGCAGCATCGTCTCGGTCTCCACGAGCACCTCCTCCTGCTTCTTGATGTCGTACTCGTCCTTGTCGTCCGCGCGCATCTTGTCGATCTTGAGCACCTGTGCCGCGTGCTCCTTCACGTAGTACTCGAGATCTTTCTTCAGTCTGCCAGAGCCGGCGCATGTGATGGAGAGTGAGTGAGCGCATGCACAGATATGATATGGACGCGTGTGTGTGCGTGACGACGTGCGGCTCGCACCTGCGCAGCGTGCCCACTTTGATCCGGAACTGTCGCTCCGTCATGGCTCCTTGCGTGCAGATTGTAGCTCTTGGTCGTCGTCGTCTTCGGAAGTGACGCCTTTCTGGCACAAAAACTGCCCCCGGAAACCCCTGCTGCATATGATCCTCTGCTAAACGATATTGCGCGTTATGACCAGACTGCATCATCCAGATATTAGAAAATTTGCACACAATATACCTGCACAATCAATACGCTGTGATATCAGATTGATAAAAGAGCTGAGCGCTTTCTGCCGTTTCGGAAGGTCAAATGTCCAATCGACTTTCTCGACAACAAGCAGCAGACCGACAAGCAGCAGACCGACAAGCGGCGGCCATGGGGACGTACCTGGAGGACTACCTCGAGAGCATGTACATGCTACCGTCCGAGATCAAGCGCAACTTCGATCTCATGCGCGAGCTCGACAAGGTGTGCGCGCTCTGCTATCCTCTCTCTATCGCCCGCACGCTCGTCTCTGACTGACATGCTCGTTGCTCTGTCCATCCATCCGCCAGACGTCGTACCCTCTGATCGACGAGCTCAAGAGCGCGCACAAGGAGTACCTCCTGGCGGCGCGCAAGAAGGTGATGGAACGCTGCGCGGACAAGGACAAGGGCGAACCGGACGAGCAGGAGCTGCGCGCGCTCGTGGACGCGGACGCGACGCTCGCGCGGCTGCAGAGCAAGCACCAGCGCGTGATCCAGAAGCTCGACGAGAAGATCGCGATCGCCGCGCAGTCGTACGACATCGTGGACCACCACATCCGCCGCCTGGATCAGGACCTGGACGCGTACGCGGCGCTGCTCAAGCAGAACGGCGAATTCGAGGAGGAGAAGTCGGTCAAGAAGCAGAAGACGAGCAAGGGCGGGCTCACGGCGGTCACGAGCGCGTCCGCCAGCCAGTCCACGCCTGTGGCCCCGCCGTCGACCAAGAGCAGCAAGCTGAGCGCGGCGGCAGCCGCAGCCGCAACGGCAAGTGCGAGCTCAAGCGCCTCGTCTGGCGCTCCTGGCGCGGCGACAGGCTCGGGACGCAAGCGCTCGGCCACGGAGGCGTCGATTGAGGTTCCCGTCGCGGTAATGCTCACTGTCCTGGCTTGATAGCATTCACGCTGTGCATGTGTACTCATCTTGTGCGTAATGTGTGTGTTGTGTTGTTGTGCAGCCAGCAGCACTACCGATGGTGGCGGAAGATCTACCGATCGACCCGAACGAGCCTATTTATTGCGACTGCCGCCGCGTGTCGTACGGCCAAATGGTGGGCTGTGACAACGACGACTGCAAGTACGAGTGGTTCCACTTCGAGTGCGTCGGGCTCACGGACCAGCCGTCCGGCAAGTGGTACTGCACGAGCTGCAAGGCACTGCTCGGCATCAAATAGGCATCTGGGAGGCTCACGCTCGCGCGCAGAGTCGGCACCAGTGTCTTCGTGTCCCAGCCAGTGCTCCAGTGCACCAGCAGTATCCTCCACCTGCCGTTCGATCGATCTGAAATCCTGTCTATTAAATATACGCGTCAATCTGAACCAGCCAGTCAGCCAGCAGATACGAACCAGTGGGAGTCCACCGAGCTAGCAGTGCTAACCTCGCTAACCCTGCTGCTCTGCTTCCTATGTAGACATGCTCGTGAGCGACAAGCGGTCGCTCGTGTGGTCCTGGAGCGACAAACGCGTGAGCGACAGCCGCTCGAAGCTCTGCGCGGGCGTCGGCGCTGTGAGGAACTCGAGCACTTCCAGGTGGCCAAACTCGGCGGCCCCGAGCGCCACGGACGCGCCGGTTTTCGTGACAGCATTCAGGTTCGCGCCTTGCTCGGCGAGGAGCTCGACGACGTCCAGGTGACCCATGAGCGCGGCAATCCACAGCGGCGTGGCGCCGTCCTGGTCGCGCGCCTCGACGTCTTCGCCTTCGCACACGAGCTGTCGGACAATCTCGACGCGTCCGTAGAAGGCGGCGATGTGCAGCGCCGTTGTGCGCTTGGGGTTGAAGATGCGCACGAGTCCTTCGTCATCCTCACCTGCGTCTTTTTCTTCGTCGTCGTGAGCTTGGGTGTAGGCGAAGACGATGTCGCCCAGCGACACGCCAGTGCTGCTGCTGCCCAAGCACCCGGAGATCGAGGATCGCCGGCCATTCTCGCCGTGGCGGAGCAGGTACTTCATCGCACCAGATCGACCGTTTCGCAGCGCGACGAGCACTGGCGTCGCGGCGGCGTAGTCGCATGTGCTCACGTCGGCGCCGTGCTGCACGAGCTGCTTGATGACAGCAATGTGACCCTGCTCCGCCGCGAGATGCAACGGCGTCGAGCCGTGTGCGTTTGTCTGCGCATCGACGTTCGCGCTGCACTTGACGAGCGCCGTGACGCCGCGCAGCCAGCCGTCTCGAGACGCGATATGCAGCGCAGTGAGTCCGTCGGGGAGCAAGCGCGCCTCGAGAATGCTTGCACTGTCGTCGTTCTCGTCGTCGTCATGGCTCCGCTTGGTGGGGCTCGCGTTGCCGAGCAGCTTGAGGAGCAGCGTCAAGTTCGCGTCGAGGCATGCAGAATGTAGCGCTGTGCGTCTGTCGCCTTCTCTGGCGGTGTCGCTGCGGCTGCTTGCGTTGCCGACTCTGTTCGAGAAGCCGCCGTCGCGATCCAGCAGCATTGTCAGTCCCGTGGGACTCTCTGGCTGCGTTCCGCAGCTGCTCATGCTGTCCCGAGAGGTACCACGCTTGGTCGTGTTCGCGGCGTTGCTGCTGCTGTTGTCGCTGCTCGGCTTGCGACTTCCAGTGTGCACCGAGCTCTGGTTCGAGGACGGAGCTCCTGCACTGCCTCCAGCAGCAGACGACAGCAGGAACTTGAGTTTGTGCGGATCACGAGCCGCCCAGAGCAGTGCAAACAGCCACCTGGTCGTCCTGCTGCCTCTCGCGCCACGGTCCAGCAGCGTCTTGGCGATCTGGAAGTGTCCGCGCATCGCGGCACAGCGCAGCGGCGTCGCGTGGTCGCGCAGCCTCCGTGGCTTGACGTTCGCGCCAGCCTTGAGCAGACACGAGACGATGTCGACGTGCTTGCGCTCGATGGCCGGGTGCTGCTCGATCGGCATGGTGAGGTGGTAGTCAAAGTCGCACGCGTAGTGCAGCGGCGTCATGCCGCGATCATCGCGAGCGCGAACGTCAGCGCGGTGGCGCTCGACGAGGTACTGCGCAATCTCGAGTTGTCCGTGGCGAGCCGCAAAGTGCAGCGGCGTGGCTTTCCGGTGCCGTGTCTTCTGGTTCACGTCGAGCGCCACGACGCCCAGCAGGAACTTGGTCAGCTCTAGGTGTCCGTACTGCGCCGCCAGGTGGAGACACGTGCCGACATCGCGCTGGTCGACTGTCCACGGCGCACTCACACTCGCGCCGTACGCGATCAGCACCTGCGCGCTCTGCAACTGGTTCGAGCGGATCGCAGCGAGCAGCGGCGTGTAGTTGTCTGCGTTCCGAGCGTCGACGTGAGCACCTGCGTTCAGCAGCGTCTTGACAACCTTGGCGTGGCCTTTCGCTGCCGCCAGGTGGAGCACCGTGTCCTTCACGTCCAGCACGCGGGTCTGCAGCGCGGCGCCTCGCGTAATAAGGTACTCGACGATGTGCACGTGGCCCTCGAGCGCAGCGCGATGCAGCGGCATGGTGCCCATGAAGTCGACCGTGTCGACGCCGCATTCCGCGTGCTCGATCCAGTGCACCACGTGCTCGAGGCGGCCCTGCATCGCCGCGATCGTGACCGCCGGGATCCGCTCTGCTATCGAGCGGGATCCTCGTCTTCCGTGTGGCTGCTGCTGGGGCTGGAGCAGCTGCGGGTCAAGCGCATGGAGCACGCAGAGGTCGCACGAAGACTCGTCGGCACCGCTGTCGCAGCCATGATCGCGCCGCTCTGGTTCCTGTCGGTGCTGCGCGCGCGAGTTCATCATGGCGCTTGTGCGAATGGCGAGGAGGTAGTGCTGCGAGGGCACTGGGGATCGAGACGCTGGAGCTGGCGGTGGTGCGGCAACGCACGGCTCTGGACTTTCTCGCTCACCAGCGAACGCACTTGGCACACACACACTCACGCGCAGACAGAGACAGACAGAGACAGACAGAGACGGCGGTGATGCTGGCGGCAGTGGAAGTATGGTTCAGCGAGGCAGCGATGGAGTGTGCTGTGCTGTGCGGTCTGGGTGTGCAGGCGAGCACCGAATGGCGAATGACTCGACACGACCGCCGCAGACGCGGCGAGAGAGAGAGAGAGAGAGAGAGAGAGAGAGAGAGAACGCATCGAGAGAACGAAAGAAATAGAATCATGTGACGCCGATATTTTGTTTGGCGGAAGCGGCAGTGGGACGAAGCCCATCATCGCCTCAGCGCATGTGCAGGTGACCAAGCGTTCTTCCATAGAGCTGGGAAAGAAGAGCTCGTCGCGTCTGAGATGCAGCGCTCCAGGCGCTTGCCGCTACGAATGGCTCGATGCCGGCGAAGGCGAGGTGTCCGATGTGCATGCAAGAGAGCGAGCGAGCGAGGCGAGGTGGCGAATATTTGAGATCCCTGTGCGAGGTGGTTGGCCACGAAGAAAAGGGCAGAGACGATGTTGCCAATCAATCATCAGCGGCGCGTTTTCTTCCACGAAAAATCGACATGGGTACACCTGGATCGGCAAACGCAAAGCAAGGTGTGGTTTGGTCGAATCGAGTACATACATGGTGTGGTTAGTGCTCGCTTGGCATCCGCATTCTCTCGACTCAGCGTGTTTTGTCAAATGAGCTCCGACGTTCGCCCGAGCTGTCGCAACGCTAGTGTCGCTTGTGGGTGGAGTCTGGACGGCAGAAATGCACCTGCGCTTCGATCGTTGCTGGTTTTGGCGCGAGATCCAAACGCTCGTCAATGCGTGTCATTCATTCATCTACAGACTGGCAGCTGACCATTCGAGCGGAACTGAAGCTGAGATCTCGGCGCAGGCGGCCGTCCCGTTTGCCGCCGCTCATTCCATCAAAGGCGAGGCACCGCCGAAGTGTCCAAAGCGCTGCCCTTGTGGCTCTGCGGTCGCAGCGCTAATCACTTCGCCATCTGGACGAGCCACACCAGATTCGCGTGGTGGAGCCCTCATCCAATTTCGTTATCGCGCGCTGACTCGTTTCTTTCTATGGAAGCTGCACGTGTGTCCACTTGTCCTGATCTCGATCTCAGCAATCTCGATCGCCCACGTCAGCGAACGGCTTCGTGGGGCTTCATCAGCGCGCTCCGACGCTCTCAACAGCGAATCGACACACTCTAACGCTGCACTCGCGACGCTGCACTCGTGCGGAGAGAGCGAAGCGCTTTTGGCAAACTCCGAGGAGCCTCGACGCAGCGCAGCCATCGATGCGCAACCAGCGATCCGCAAGATCATGAAGTGGGCCACACGACGTTGAAGTGATACCGGTCGAGTACCGCGTTTCGGTCGGTTATTGGCTTCGCGTGTCTACACTCACTGCCCTGTTTATCATCGATCCTCTGTATCGAGCGCTTCCAAGCCACAGAAGCAGCACCGTTTGCTGAGCCATCATCCGCACCCAGCTGGATGCGTTATGCAGGGCATACCCATAAACCCGGATGGGTGGTGCCAGCACAGCGCATGTCGCACACTCGCGAAGATAAAATGACTGGGCGAGGCGGTGGCTCTATACTTCCCGCGCGCACCGTGCCGCGCACAACCTCCCCCAATCCTGTGCGGCTCTGAGAGGCGCAGCGTGGAATCTTGAAAAAGATGCGGATGGACGCCGTCAAGAAGGTGACAGGCGCCGCCACGCGCGTCGCGGCGCACTGGCGCCAGGCGAGCTACGCCGACGCGCACGCGACCGCGTCGCTGCGTGCGGCGCTTGCGCTGGAGGGAAGTCAGAGCAGCAGCAGCGGTAGTGGTAGCCGCTGGTCGCTCGCGGTGGGCGGCGCGCTCGCGTTCGCTGGCGCCGGCGCCGTCGCGTTCTCGCAGAGCAGCGGCGAGGCGCAGTGCGAAGGCGCTGCTGTGTCTACGACGGCGCCGGTGGCGCGCGACGTGCAGACCCAGGCGATGCTTAAGGAGGTCGTGGCGAAGCTCAACCGCATCGAGAGCGCCGTGGCGAACCCGAAGCGCCACCACGACGGCTTCAACGGCGGCGTGGACGTCGTGCTCGGCGCGCAGTGGGGCGACGAAGGCAAGGGCAAGCTCGTGGACAACCTGTCGCAGTCGTACGACGTGATCGCGCGCGTGGCCGGCGGAGCGAACGCCGGGCACACGATCGTGCACAACGGCAAGAAGTACAAGTTCCACTTGGTGCCGTCGGGTATCCTGAACCCGAACGCCGTGTGCGTGATCGGCAACGGCGTGGTGGTGCACCTGCCGAGCCTGCTGCTCGAGCTGGATGAGCTCAAGCGCATGGGTGTGGACTACGAGGGCCGCATCCTCATCTCGGACCGCGCACACATGGTGCTGGACCTGCACCAGGAGATCGACGGTCTCAACGAGCTGCGCCGCGGCCGCAACAAGATCGGCACGACGAAGAAGGGCATCGGTCCGGCGTACTCGTCCAAGATGCTGCGCAACGGCGTGCGTGTGGGCGACCTGCGCTACTTCGACGACTTCGCGGACAAGCTGCGCGACCAGGTGAAGTTCTACAAGGATAACTACCCGGACCTCGAGGTGGACGCGGACGCCGAGATTGAGAAGTACCGCGCGATCAAGGAGTACATCCTGAGCTTCACGGTCGACACGATCGAGTACCTCAACAACTCGTTCATCGCCGGCAAGCGCGTGCTCGTCGAAGGCGCGAACGCCACGATGCTCGACATCGACTTTGGCACGTACCCGTACGTGACGTCGTCGAACCCGTCGATCGGCTCGGTGTGCACGGGCGGCGGCATCTCGCCGAACCGCCTCAACGGCATCATCGGCATCGTCAAGGCGTACTGCACGCGCGTGGGCGAGGGTCCGTTCCCGACGGAGCTCCACGACGACGTCGGCGCGCACTTGGGCAGCGTCGGCGCCGAGTTCGGCACGACCACGGGCCGTCCGCGCCGCTGCGGCTGGCTCGACATCCCGCAGATGCGCTACTCGAACATGGTGAACGGCTTCACGGAGCTCAACTTGACCAAGCTCGACGTGCTCACGGGGCTCAAGCAGGTGAAGATCGGCGTGGCGTACTGGCACCAGGGCAAGAAGCTCGGCGGCATGCCGTCGAACCTGCAGCTGCTTGAGGAGTCGGTCGTGGAGTACGAGGTGATGGACGGCTGGGACGAGGACATCTCCAAGTGCAAGACGTTCGAGGAGCTGCCGGCGAACGCGCAGAAGTACGTGCTGCGCGTCGAGGAGCTTCTGGGCACGCACATCAAGTGGATCGGCGTCGGCCAGGACCGTTTCGACCTCATCACGCGTCCGCACCCGCTCGAGAAGGCGTTCAACGCCTCGGAGACCTTCTAAAGGGCGTCCGAACGCTGCAGCGTGCGACGAGCGGCTACGGCTGCTGACCGACTGCTGCTACACGAACGGAGGAGAGTGCTTTTAGAATGAGGATTAGCGCTGGAGACGAGGTGTTTGTGATCAGTCAGGACGATCGTCAGGTTGGAAAGGGAGGCAGTGGTGGTTCTCTTGTCTGAGCAATAAGCACACACCCATACACACACTTGCGAATCAGCCAGCAGTTCATCGCGATGGCCACTCAGTAGCTCTCTGCTCGACTACGGTCGGGCACCTCGATGCGAATCGCGAGCGACGCAGCGCTCTCGTCGCCAGTGCGTCTACAGCTCCACGCCAGTCTGGCGCTGCTCTTCGTCTCGTGCTTCTGATACAGCGCTTCGAGATCCGCGACGAGCGAGAGCGGCGCATTGCCAGCCAGCGCGAGGTCCAGGATCGCGCCAAAGCCGACGCAGCTCGGATCGAACTGCGAGCTGCTGTTGCTGTTGCTGACTGGGAAGATGGAGAGCGACTTGGTCGGCCGCGTGTGCGCTTCAAACTCGCGCCAGTCGCCCGTGCGAGCGAGCTGCTGCAGCAGACTGTAATAGAACCGCCTGTCGTCGATCTGGAAGCGCTCGCGCAGCGTCTGCGGGTCGCATACCGCTCCTGCCGCTGCGCTCATGGTTCCATTGCGATGGCGATCGCCGCTGTGGTACAGCAGCGCGTACTGCAGGAACTCGGCCATGGTCATGTGGTGCACGCAGCCTCTCGGGAACGCGAGCCAGACCGGGTCGAGCTCCAGCCGCTTGATGTTCGCGGTGAGCGCCGTGAGCCACTCGAACTGCACCACGGGCGTGCACGGATCGATGATGAGCGCGCGGTCGCCCTCGCCGATCTGGATGCAGTGCGGCCGCTTGGACATCTTGCCGTTGTACTCGATGGGCTTGACGCTCAAGCCTTTGCTGAGCGCGACGCTGCCCTTCTGCCGCTTGTCCAGGAACGGGTTCCTGGACGTCGCGAGCTTCTCAGCGTCGTGCTTCGAGTACGCCAGCTCGCTCGCGTCCAGCTGGAAGTAGCGCATGCGCCAGTTCGCTTGCAGGTGCATCGTCCCGCGCGCTCGCTTGTCCATGTAGCCGCTCTTGGTGTACACTGCCGGTGCCGTAAACGCGTCGCGCTGCTCAGTGGCGACCTGCAGCTCCAGCAGCGCGACATGCTCGTTGATGAGCTCGAGGATCCAGTTGGGGAACCGGTGGCGGTAGTGCTTTACGATCGCAGCGACCTCGGTCGCCACACGCAGCGCCTTGTCGATCTTCCTCTTTTCCTTGGCTACTAACCCAAGCAGTAGCGTCGCGAGGTCCTGGAAACGCTTCGTGGTCGAGTAGAGCTCCAACAGTCCATGCAGCGCGTCGAGCGACACGGTCTCGTTGTTCACGACGCACTGTTCAGACGCGTAGTGGATCCACTGGCTCAGCGCTACGGGCATAAGCGCCAGCTCCTTCGTGAACAGCGCCGGCGCCATTGTCTGCGACAGGAACAACAGCACGTCCAGCAGCACGCCGGAGCAGGCAGTGGCTTCGGCGGCGCGCAGCAGCTCGCGCTTCGCCTGCGACGTGTGCAGGAACGAGAGCTGGTACAGGTCGCGGAAGCTGCGGACCGCATTGGCATTGCTAGTGGTGCTGGCGTCGTCGCAGTCGTCGAGACCCAGGTGGAAGCGCAGCAGTTGCGCTACGACGGCGTCGGCAGTGCGCGCCATCGCGAGTTTGGAGCTTGTCGTCGTTGCTAGAGCTCGGAAGAATCAGCAAACGGGTGCTGCTGCTGATTGACGATGATCTGCTGGAATCAGCGAAAGCGACTTTTCACATGTCACAGATTGAAAATGAGAGTGTGAGCATACTGAAACCTAGCGAAATAGCGATCGTTTTCTGATTAAATTGTCGAAATTTCATCCGATTTTGCAAGCGCAGACATCCTCGCTCATCGAACACGCCTCGGCTCCTGCGTGCGCTCTGCTTCAGTGGAATGGTCGCTCTCTCTATTCACCCAAGCGCTTTCCTGCACAACACCCGAGCTCTACTTCTTCTTCTTCTTGCTCTTGTCTACAGCGCTGGCGTCTTTCTTCTTGTCAACCTTCTCTTTCTTCTCTTTCTTCTCCTTCTTCTCCTTCGACTTCGCGCTCTTCGGGTCGTCTTTCTTCTTCGCCTCCTTCTTGGGCTTCTCCTTGTCCTTCGCAGTCTTCTTCTTGTCCTTGTCCTTGTCGCTCTTTGCCGGCTTGCTCTCCTTGGCTTTCTTCGCGTCCTTCGTGTCCTTCTTGTCCTTCGACTTGTCCTTCGTCTTATCCCTCTTCTCCTTCTCCTTCTTCTTGTCCTTGTCCTTGGTCTTCTTCCCAGCAGCGGTGGCCTTGACGCCGACCACCTTGCCCTTCTTGCCTTTCTTCTTGCCGTCTTTGTCCTTCGCCTTGTCGTACGTCTCGCGCCAGTTCGCATCACCTCCGCCACCTTCCGCTGCTTTCTTGCCCTTGAGCTTGCGACGCATGCGCTTCATCGCGTACCGCTCCATGGCGGCGCGCTTTCGGCGCTTGCGCCACTCCATGAAGAAGCCAACGAACAGCACGAGCACTGCGCTCGAGAGCCCGATAATGAGCGGCCACGGCAGCTTGGGCACGTAGATCCAGATATACTCGTTGCGGCCGAGCTCGAAGCTCATGTCGACATTGCCCGCGGCGTCCAGCGCGCGTACTCGGAACCGGTACTTGCCGCCGTCGAGCCACGCGAGGAAGTCCACTTCGCCCAGCGTCCGAGTCCAGTTGCGCACGACGAGCATCTCCACCATGTTGGTCACGTGGTACTCAAATATGCACCCGGTCTTGTCGCTCTCAAACCTGAACACCGTGTCGGAGCTCTTCGTGGGTGGCACGAGCGTCAACTGCGCCTTCGGACGCCGCTTGTCGCGGTACCACACGTCGTTCTCGTAGAAGTCCGGGCTCGTGAGTCCGCCGAAGGCGAACACCTTGCGCTGGAAGACCACGCCTGCGTGACCCGTGCGGGGAGACGGCTGCCACTTGCAGATCGACGCCTGCGCGTCGTCGAACACGTCGCGCAGGATCTGCACCTGGTCGACGCCTTTCACGTCGGGCCACTTGTACCGGTTCGTCGTGGCGTCGAGCACCATGGTGCCGACGTGGGAGCAGCCGTCCCAGTCGTCCACCGTCGTCCCAGGCTCGGCGTCCGCAGTGTCGCCTTGATCCGCAGCGTTCTCGCCCTGGACAACCTTCTGGTTCTTGTACTCCTGTCCTTCGTAGACATCCGCGGAGACGGTGCAGATGGACACGACCTGCTTCGCGAGCGCGATGTAGTCGCAGATCGGCATGATCTCGCGCAGAGCGATCGTGAGGTCGTAGGACACCGTCGTGAGGTCCGTGATCGTCGAGATACCTGCAGCGTTGAGAGCGAGGACGTCGGCGTCGAGCATGCCGCGCAGATAGCTCACGCTGCTCATCGGACTCATGTACTCGTCCGCATCCGTCCCAGTCGAGAAGTCCTGGATCCACTGACCCTGCGGCTGAGTCGCGACTGGACCTTTCCATGTCCACACATCTTCGAGCGTGCGCTCCTCGTCCTCGCCGTACATGAGCACGAGCTCGTCGTCCAGATCGTCGCCCGACGTCAAGTCTGTCGAGCCTGGTAGCACGAGCACGACGTGTTTGGAGCGCACCGACCACGGCGCCTGCTGCGTCTGCACGCTCCAGAGCGAGCCGTTCGAGCTCACCCAGATGTCATTGAGCAGCGAGCGGTTCGCACTGTCGAGCGGGTCGCCGGATCGGCCGCCAAAGATGTAGAGCAGCGACTTGAATGAGATCATCGCGTGCTCGCCACGCGGTGAGAAGCTCGCATGGAGCGTGAGCAGCGTCCAGTGCTGCCCGTCCTTGGACGTCCACATGTCGTTCATGTACGCGCGGTAGCCGCCGCCACAGGCAAACTCTTCGCCCGACGGCCGCTTGCGCGCGTGCTCTTCCACGCCGCAGTTGCCCAGCTCAATGAGCGCGTAGCCGCCGGAGAGGTAGAACGCGCCTTCGTGGAGCGCGACCGCGTGGAACTCGCGAGGTGACCACATGTTGCAGACGCAGAAGCCCGCACTCGTCGTCTGATCAAACTTGCATGAGCTGTCGCCCTCGCACTGCTCGTCCATCTCGCACTGGAACTCGCTCGTGCCAGCCTTGTGCACGAGACTCGCCTGGGGCATCAGGCACCCGGGCGTCACGAGCTTCCACGACGCGCCGGCGTCGCTGCTGCGCCAGACGTCGTTCTTGAGCACCGTGTACTCGCGCCAGCGCGCGTTGCGAGGTCCGATCGTCCGCACGCCGCCTCGGAGCTCGTCCTCTGGGACCGGGAAGTGCTCACGCGCTCGGCCGCCGAGCACGTAGAGCTGGTTACTGAACGCCAGCGCGACAAAGTTGCGCCGCGGAGAGAACATGTTGTCCGACAGGTACGCTCCGGGCGGCTTGGACGCGTCGCCACAGCCAGTGACAGGGGTTACAGCCCAGGCTGCCGCGGCGCATGCGATCCAATCGTGGTACGTGACCCCGCGCGGTGGCTTCTTGCCGGCGTTCGTCTGCAGCCACGTGACGTTCGCGATGATCTGCGGCAGCGGGTCGCCCCACTTGGTCGTCTTCAGGATGTTCGTCTCGACCTCCCAGCGGATGCCCGTGGTGGACCACACGTCGTTCTTCAGGTTGCCGCCGCCAGGGTACGCGCGCAGATCCTGCTTGCCCTGGACGCTCGAGTCGCCGCCGATGACGAACATGCGCGCCTTCTGCCCGGTCGTGCGCATGTACTCGTCGCTAAAGTCGAGGGCCGCGACGGCGTGGCCGTGGCGCTTCGTCCATGGCGTGATCTCCAGCACCACGGCGTTCGTGTGCCGCTTGCCGCTCACCTGAGCCCAGTTCGACGCGTCGACGACGACCACCGCGACCGCTGCCGCTACAGCTATGGACTCACGCATGATACGCATGGTTCGTGCTCATGCGTGCGTCTGCGAGCGATAGGCAACTGGCTGACGAGGCTCAGCAGCAGCAGCAGTCCCTGTTTGCCCTCGCTCATCGTGTGGTGTCTGTTTTGATTTGCATGCCGCAAATAGAGATGAGATGCGCCAACCTGAAACAGCACAAGAACCGTCAGCTACACGCGAGCAATGCTAAGCTGCGACTTGGTACAAGCAGATCCATTCATTCTCCTGCGCAGACGCATGATCACCCACGACTCGTCATGCAAAGCGGCTCCACGCTCTCAGCTTCACTGCAGTCTCCACGCCCGCGTCTTCGTTCACAGCAGCGCGCGCGCGGGAGACCAACCGGTCGCTGCCCGTGAACGCGCTCGCCGGCAGCGCCGAGCCCGGGATCATAAGCG